>JAULBW010016559.1:0-98038 GCA_032358265.1 Vaucheria bursata | reverse complement strand
ACCCCGGCACCGACATCGGCCCCTACCCCGGCACCGACTTTGGCCCCTACCCCGGCACCGACTTTGGCCCCTACCCCGGCACCGACTCTGGCCCCTACCCCAGCACCGACTCTGGCCCCTACCCCAGCACCGACTCTGGCCCCTACCCCAGCACCGACTTTGGCCCCTACCCCAGTACCGACTTTGGCCCCTACCCCGGTACCAACCCCTGCCCCTACACCTGTACCTACATGTTTTCCTACCTCTGCACCTACTCTGCTGGAGATTGAAACGTTTGCTCCGACAAAGGCTTTTGAAACAACACCCTCCCCTACACGTGAAACTATAGGGGGCCTCGATGGAGATACTGGAGAACTGGCATCAAGTCAGAGTAAAGCAGCGACTGTTGCATGGGCTACGACAATAACGTTTGTAGTTGTATTCGGTTGGGGAGGTAAGCTCTATATTCGAGTTAGGCTTTTTTGAGAATGTCTTTTTTTAAATAATTGAAAAATAATTTTATTGTGCAATAAACGCTGAGTATTACAAATCTGCCAGAACAACCTAATTAGTTCAACATATCCAAATATCTGAAGCTAACCATGACACAGTATGGCTTTTTATTCATTCGCTACAAGCGAAAATTCGTTAAATGTAAATTTGTTACATCCTACCCGTACAATAAAATGTTAATAATCTTTCTCAATATATGCTATCCATACAGTTCTTATTTAACTAAGGTGATTTTTTCTTCTCATGATAAATAGGTCTTTAAAATTATCAGCCTGAAAGCTTGGTCCCTGCCCATATGATTTATAAAGAATTTATAGTATTTTTGTGCATTGAAATTTTATGCAATGTACAGTGCAAATATGCTGAATACATCAATGCAAAACTTTAGTTCTAACCAACCAATGATATATATGATTAAATTTGCCTAGTATTTGTAGAAAAATTAAGCAATTTTTCTATATTTTTACATTAATTTTGAAAAATATTATTCCTTCACTGTTCCTATTTAATCACTATAGAGCTACAAACTCTTCGGAATCCAATTCTACACTATTTATTGATTCTTTGTACACGAATTTAAACAGAAAATACTAGATTTTACTTCGTTCAGGCTTCCTTGTTGCTTCTCCCTCGCTCCGCTTAGTCATTTGTGTGTTGTACACTGACCTTTGCACTCACTAGTTGAACAGCATTTCGAAATCAAACCGTTCACTTGGGTTTGGGTTAAATTATTAGTTTTTGCCCTTATCATCGTCCATTTAAAATAATTCTGATATTATTCTTTTGTTTTTTGTCGAACAATTATGAACGTATTGCTTTCAATTAAAATGAACAAATGAAAAGTCCCATTATGCAAAGTTCAGTTTCGATTTTTAGATATATTGAACTGTGGCATTGATTTGGTCGTCCTGGAAAGTTCATTTTGTCCCAAGCTTACTATGCAGTTGATATCCTATTAATCGGTGGTCTACTAAATGATATATTCTATTTTATGATTACTTTTCACTCCACTGACCTCCCTTTGCTCGTGTATATTGCTATCTCTAGTCTGAACCATTCGAGCAACTTTCAATTTTCAGTGTAACCAATGGTATCAGAGTATGGAATACGAAAATAATATAAATTTACTTTTTCGTTTATAATATAGAAGATAAAATACTTTTTGTTTCGTTTACAGGTTTGTTTCTATTGTGGAAAGCAAAACAAGGTCAGCTATTACTTACTCCAGCGGTGATGCCCCCATAAAATGGTCCTTTTCATTATTGTAATAAAACGGCTGGCGATGTGGAAGCTCCAACAATTTTTTAGTCGGTTGGAGTTTATTTTTTTATGTACCCTTTACTCTAGTTTAGTTCTACAGCAAGCAGCTATTACATTCAAGTTTTGCATGCATGAACTAAGCAGGAGACTTTATCCATTCTTAGGTTCTTGCATTAAGATCGGATTATTTGAGAACGTAAACAAATTTTTCTACCTATTAATTTTATGGTGTTTATTTGTATTTGAAATGAAATTTCTTAAATTCTGTTAAATTTCCTGTTGAAAAAAGATGTTAAGTTGTATATCAATGAAAAATATTGGTTCAGCGTGAATTTTCAAGAGGAAATAATTAGTAAACCTCCAATGCCTTACATTCTTAATGGGTTAGAAAATACGTTTAAGTTCGTTATATCCGAGATATGTGCATATCTGGTATTATCAGGGTGAGAAAGTTTGGAAATTTTTTTCAAGCTAAAAAGGAAAATTTGACCTTTCAAATAAGTAAACATAAAACGATCAGATTCATCGTTTCAAAGGGCAAAGAGAAAAATTATTTTGTGATGATGCGAATGTGTCGATAATAACTTAGAACATTGGTGCTACGTACAAATTTGACATAATTAAAAACCTAATCGATATAATGCAAGTGTGAAATCATCAAAATTCTCAGTTTCCAGGTGAATACATTGGAAAATTTTCAATTGTTTAAGCAATAATGCAAAAATAACTTTTCGAATACACTTCAAATTGATTTTAAATCAAGCGCTTAAAAACATTATTTCTTTCCATACTGCCTGTAACATCATAGTGAAATATCACCTTCAGAATCATTCAGCAAAGCTCCATAGCAGTGCATCGAGGTAACAATTGTTCAGTAATACTATCTTTGGATTGAAGACAAAAAGTAATTTTACAAATGCTACTACTTTCATCCTTTCTTCATATAAAATTCTGAAATGTGGTTGTCATTGAGGACTCTTCATTCATGTATTGTGGTATAAAGCAAATTCATATCTTCGATTAACTGCATCCTCAATTGCGGCCCAGAGCAGAAAATCTCTACTAATTGTGGCAGTGTATGCAAACTATAGCTTTATCAACAACATTTTTGAAGATGCTCATGTTCTAGAACACTGTGCAGGTTTACTCCAAATGATGTACTTGCATATTTTTTATTAAATCAGTGTTCACAAAAAGTACATGCTTTTCTGAACTCTTCTTGCATATTTATATTTCAAACGTCAAGTGCACCTCATCTCTTTTTTTTAATTACTACTGCAAGATATCTATGAATGCTAATAACTCGCAATATTAAGAAGTATTAAATATTTCTTGCTATGTGCTTCAATATTTCAGACATAACATTACACGTTTCTCCTGGATTTTTTCATTTCAATGCTTTAAGAATACATTCCAAACTTTTTATACAAACGGTTTTGTTTGCAATCTTCCTGTATCAAGTTAGCAGGTAAAAGAGTATTAAGATGGTAATCTAGATTTCTTCTGTTACATTTTTACAGGTATTACGCCAAGCTGTTCGAATAATCTAGCCTTGAATCATTTTTTTCATAAATTTAAGTTGCGAACTCATAATTTATTGCGTTAATTTTACGTTACTATTGTCAACTCGTTCATTCTCTTTGCAATAACTTAAAATTATTTCGAGCAATTTATTCTGGTATCATTGATGTCAGTTACTGAGATTGCATTTCTCTTTTATCTTCCAAGTACAGCGTTTCCTTTGTGAAGCATCCTTCCTAGTGAAATATTTTCGTATAATTGTAATTAGTTCATAATTTGGTTTTTACAATTTTCATTACCGACTTGATATTTCCTACAAGAATACTTTCACTCTCAATGTCTACAGAATCAACTATAACACAATATTTTTATATCCCACATACATGCATCATTAACATATTTATTAGAGGCATTTTGAACCATTACCGTTAACTCGTTGATATTGTCAATCACTTCCTTTGTGCCACGACAGAATGATTCTTAGTTTTACATTTTTTTTACTTGCCCTGACTACTTTCACTTATATAATATGTACAAATAACATTTAAATATATATTTTGCAGATATTCTCAGAACTAACGGTACATATATTGAAGTATATTTTTGTGAAGTTCAGAAAAATTTGCACAAATATAGTTTTTTCAAAATTTCGATTGTTATATTTTTAAGCTATCCTTCAATTATTACCTTTCATGCATTATTCAAGAGAGAATATCAGCACTAAAAATAATCATATGGAATAATTTAAAGTGAAAGATATCTCTCGACTGCAAATTCATAACAAGGCAATTCCGTATTTGCTTCTCAAAATTAAATTGTATGGATGCAATTATATATTTCTACTGCAATAATCATGAATTCTATTCAACGTGCACAAATTTTCATATAAATGTAATGAAGTTAATTTAAGCTTATTCTCTATTCTAGTGGCATGTTCATATGTAAATATACATTTTAGCTAGTACCTGATAACACAGTCGAAAATTCAAGGTTATTTCGGTTCTTTTTTATACTAGTCAGCTTTGTAAGGCCGATGATAAAAAAGTTGATCACTGTAAATCATGATAAATAATTTACATCAAGCACGATGAGAACGATTATCACCCGTTTAAAATACCACTTGCATGAATTATGTCTATTTTAAGGTTAGCACAAAAAAAGCACTGAAATATAAAAAATTGACTCGCAAATCGATCCAATCAAATCAAACGGTTGCTATTACCAATCCGTCGAACGATTACAATACGCTCAGCTTGAAGTATTCACACGTATCCGATAAAAAACAAATCCATTTTTATCAGTTTATTCTCTCAGAAAAATATACCATCTCCATCGCTTTCGTTGCCCTCCGCAATGCGCTTCAGGTAGTCGTTTATAGACTGCGCTGCCGCAACAGGACTAGTAGGCACTGATGGAACTATCGTTTCCTCATCGTTGGGGACAACCTGATACTCTTCAGGCGTATCGTATAAATGATTATGCAAAGGCATAAAAGTTGCGATAGACACGGAATGCCGCATGCCTTGGAGCGAATCAAATGAAAGCTGAAAAAAGAAACAGGAGATGCAAAAAATTGAATATGCAAGCAAATAGTATTTATGCACAAGTATATTTTTTGATAAAAATTGCTTCAATTTATGTACAAATAGAATTGAAATATAAGGAAAAAATATATGCATATATATGTAGTTTAAATGATATGAAAAGTTAATGAACATGAATTAATAGACAGAAAACTAATAGTACACTTGGATATATTGTCGATTGAATAATATAATAATATTCATGAACATGGAATGTTAAACAGAAAACTGGATATATAAAGTTAAACTTGTTATTTAAACATACTAGAAACTGATGACAAATTTCAATCCAAGTCAGTGACAACCAAAAATTTAATGAATCGCATGGTATGCATATATGAAAGAAAGCATTACCCCTGAGCCTGTAAGCACATCAGCACTCGTAGACGATTGTTGCAGTGAATTTGGAGCTTGATGTACGAAACCATTTCCATTAGGCATGCGTCTTGCAATATCATACTAAGAAAAAATAATTTTAAACCTTTAAAACAAGCAATATTTAGTAAAAAAATCAGGCTAAACATACATGCATTGTAAATGTTCAGTTATCAATTTACTGAACCGAAAAAATTAACATCAAACGCATATAAACACGACAAAAATAAGGTGCTATATCTGAGCATTTTTCATCATATTCATATCAAACGAATGCATACATAATCTCAAAAGCTCACAAGCTAGTTCTGATGTTGGAGAAAGCATTGAAATTGTGATTCATCATAAAAATTAAAACCGAAAAAATACCAGCATATTCAACTGAAAATAAAGCAAAACTTAAAGAACATTCAGCATCATAACTCGAAACTATTTTTCTACAACTGAGCATACATGCATATATACCTGAGGTAAGCTTGACTGATGCCTGGAGAAACTGTGTTCTCTATTTCGTTGCATTTCTTGAAGTGCGGAAGTTGAATAATTTCTTGTCACTGTAGTAGAAACTTTTGCTAGTCCTTGTAGCAGTTCATGCACCTTGAAAGAAGCGCAGAAAATAATCAATGTAATCAGAATCATTTAATTGTATTCATTTAAAAAATAAAATAACTGCATTAAACTATGGATAAAGCAAATTCGCTCTGACAAATTTTCACTTACATAAATAAATGAATGAGCCACAGTATCAAGTTCAGCTTCAGATTTAAAGATTTAATTAGGTGGCCTCGATAAATTTGTTATACCCAAAGATTACTGTATATTTCAGCCGAACAGTGGAAAACTAGATTGCACAAAACACTGAGCTACCGACGAAAGGTTCAATATCCTTTTTTATCAAATGGCAATAAGAACCTCTTGCTTACATGATTTTTTTAAATAGTTTAGTTACATTTTGGCCCTTTCACAGATTCTTAATGTTTTTTTGGTATCTTTGTCAAGTGCAAAAATAATTCTTTGACACTTGCTCTTTGAAAGAATCAATGTATACAGTAAAACCTTTGTCTGCAGTAGTGATTTATAGAATTCGACCGTATATTGTACAGAAATATAAATAAAATGTTCAAAAAAGTAACTCGACTTAATGCATTGTATAAAAATAATTAAAATTCAGTTTTTTATATGCATTTTCTACGAAAAATCTTTTGAAGCACAATTACCATCTTAAAATTAAACTTTTCTTAAATTCAAGCCATCGAGCAGAGCAAAATTTAATTTGAAAACAATATTAAGATGGATGCATAGAATAAAAGCTTTTTTTTAAATTATGGTTTAGTTGAGATACACGCGAAATGTAATAAAAAAATTAATATTGAAAAGAATTGAAATTATTCAAAATAAAATTCAACAAGAAAAATGTTAAAATTCACCTCTTCAATATCGTTCAAATATGCACTGGCTTCTGATGGTTTTTTCCCAACTGTACATGTATAGCAATTCAATGAGGGCATCGTTGGCTTCATTTGGTTCTAAAAAGCAAGCAGTAAAAAAGGACAATAAATTCATACATCGACTCGTGGATAGACTAGTATGTATCAAAGTACACATCAAATCAGATATCTACGCCATCCCCAGAACTACATCTCAAACGAAAGGTCACAGCATAAGAAATATAGAAGAAAAACTATTCTTATCAAATAAATATATACAAAATTTATCATGTCTTTTCTTTTAAGATAGAAACCTGGAGTCAATGTAGAAAAGTTGCATCAAACATAAAAAAATCTTACTCAGAGAATGTTGAAATAAATAATGATCACTATATGAGATAATTCATGCAACTTAAAATATGTATTAACTTTTTAGTAGATACAGTGGGGATTCTTCATTAATTCCATCATAACTTCAAATATAGCAACCTAAATTAAGACGCATTCCACTCGAAAGCATGCATACATTTCAAACAAACATGATTTTAATAAGAAATCTACATGTGCACCTATTATAATGAAGAGAATTAAAAAAATTTTATTTGTTTATTTGGAAAACTTCAAGAAATGAATGAAAAAACATCAGCTTAAAAAAATACTTTTTACAGTGAGTTAAAATGTAATATCTACTAATATAATAAAATATTTATATCGATATATGTATATTTGAACGATTTCTCTTGAAGGTGATCAACTACATAAAAATATGTATTTGGAAAAAGTTGCCAACCCAGACATTAAATTTCATACGCACTTCAAGATGAATCAATAAGAATATGTAAATCAATATCCATATAAGACTTTGAAGACCAAAAAGGAAAAAAACAAGAAACTATATAGAGTAAAACTAAGTAAAGAAAAAATTACTCGAACGAACATTCAAAAGAGGAGACTTCAAATTATAGCAATCCTAACTGATGCTAAAGGTTTTGCAATGAATGGATGTAAAAAATAATATAGATCCTCTTATGAAACTTTTCAACCTTTCTTCAGAGTATTTCAAGAATACAATAGACAAATAAGAAAATATGTGTACCTGAAATTGAGCAATTCCAGTGAACATGACTTCATCAGAAGCTTCATCTCCAATTGCGAGAACAAAGTCAGGAGGCATGCCATAGGCAATCATCCGTTCTAACATTGCATCCACAAAAGCACCCTGTCCATCACAATGAGGGACAGAAAAAAAGTTACATAAAGTGGCATCGTACAAATATTCATTCACAGATGCAACATAGCTTATCTTGATTTCCCCCCCAAAAATATTATGAAATATGACTCAGTGTACAGTAGAATCAAATACAGTATTTGATAGAAGTGGACTATTATGAAAAAGGGAAAAAACTTCTGAATAGATTCAGGACTTGATGGGTGGTATTTACTAAAAAGCCATTGAAATAACAGGAGCTTAACTTAGATTACTTTTCAAATAAAGAATTGTGTATTATCATCAACTTTTTTGAATATGTGTGGAGAATTATCAATTGTGACCCCAAAAATCCTGTCACAAATGGAAGGTCACAACTAAATTTGCGCATACATATTACATTAACCAAATAATTTTGCATCTTTTCCATGATTGTATCTTTTCGTTCAGATATATGTATTTCCGGGGACTGCGTGGACATCTTATATGTGATATGGAATGTTAACTTGAATGAGTAGTTAAAATCATATATATATATATACATAATACAGTTAAAAATACCTTATTAACACCCTGCGGACGAACCTCCAAGTACCCCCCGCCATTGCCTCCACCCCCTCGTAGAACTTCTAATGAAAATGGTGTCAACACGCTTACCAGATGATCTTCCAGTTCCTTCAAAAGTAAATGTTATTAAGCCCTAATTACCCCCCTAGAAACCATATTTTACCCTAAACTAAGGAAGCACAGATCTGCATACAGCTAATTTTCATCGGGATTGATTATGAAGAATTTAGCTCTAGACAATTTATTTTGTTTAATCATACTTCGAACAAAAGCAATTTTTTGGGACCACCCAATTCATACTTTACATCCGAAGATCTGAAGCTTAGCTTGAATACGAAATTATTTTTTTCATGTACAGTTCACATATAAAAATTCATTATATCGGAATTACATACTGAAGCTTACTGCAGCATCTAATCTCAACTCGAATGATTATATTAGCCGAAGAATACTAATTTATAACTATCTATTCTTTCAAATGACGAATTAAGTGCATTAGATGGAGGTACAAGCATGGTGCTCATAATGTTAATTGCATGAAGCCTTACGCCACCAAACTTAAAGAGCTTCTTCTCATCTATTATAGGTTAAAATCAACTAAGTACATTACTGAAGGCACATTTAGGAATTAAAAAAATATGGCAAAATTTGCATGCTAGAGATAATCCACAGCACAGTGAGGGCAGATGTGTCTGAAGTAAAAATTAAATAATAATTTACCTTGCTCTGCAAAAATCCAAATTCTGGATCAGCATCTCTGAATTGCCACAGTACAGCACTTCCTTTTTCTTCAATATAAGTTCCGTGAGTGCGTTTCACATATATATCCATTATCGTTTTAGTCAGTTCTTTCCAACTCTGCATTTGAATACATAAATGTATGATATACAATAACTGATACTTCAGATATAACGAATCTATCGGAACCACCAGATATGTTTGTTGTATCCAAAAATCTAATACTGAACATGCCGCAATACGACTTTTTGTTGATTAGTTATAGGCAAAAAATCATTAAAAGCGAATTTGAGTAACTTTGATGTATCTCAAATCTAATGCAGTATAATACCAACATGGCGATTCTATGGACTCGACGGCAAATAAATGACTTGATTTTGCAGATATGAAACTCCTAGTTTTGGTACTGTTACATAGTCAAATTAAATGTAAACTTCCATTTTTACTCTTTTGCTATTTTTATAAATTCAGAACATTATATAAACTTTCCCCATCAATAAAATGATAGATATTTAGCAAAGCATAATAATATGTGTCTGAAGTGCTTCATGAATATAAATATATATATGTATATATCCTTTTGGAGCATTAGTAGCTAAGTTACTGTTTCTAAAACCAACAACCACAAAAGTAATGATTTGAAAGAAATCTTTTTCTAAAAGTATTGTAAGTAGTATGATTGATTCCCTAATATTAAAAATTCTATGAAGTAAGATGAACCACGAATCAAAGACATTAAAAAATTCTACGAGTTGAATTAAATTAAATGTTAATATTAAAGGTACTTCAACTAGAAATCAATATTGTGATCTCTATCATTCATGAAATCTATAAATTACATTTAGATACAAAAAAGCCATCAGCTATAAAAGGAATATATTTACAAATAAGTTTTAATTGAAAAGTGTTAATATCGCCATAAATACACCTTTCCCAGTTGATTTAAGTGAAATCAATGACAGGCTCATAACATATTGTTCAATGCTAGGTGTACGGTTTACACATTGAAATAAAAACCATATACACAAAAATTCTTCATATAAGAATTTCGAAAAGTTATACGAACATGCTTGCAAGAATATTAGTTCATCGTATAAATATAAAAGTTTGAAGTTGAAATCAGAAAGTAAAGTAAAAAATCTATGTACCTGATCGTGTATTGCTACCAAAGTTTCCCAATGCCAGCTATTAGGCACAGGCATTTTTTTGACAGAATTAATCAACATACAGCGATCCGGCTAATGTGAAGAGAAGCAGTATTATTACTTTATTAGTTACCCAGCATGAATGCATATCAATATACAAATATATCTCCATCTCAATAAACCAATAGTTTACAGAATTGTAATGTTACATTCTAGTTTTTTAGTAAGAATAATGTATGTATCAAATAATAAAATATATAGTCTTAGAAGGAAGCAGCAGTGTACACATCGAGAGCTTAGGCTAATTATAATGTCAAATAAAAAAACTTATCGGGTAGCACAAATTTGAACGAAATTGCATAAAAATTTGGAGAAAAACTCTAAAACCGTGTAGAACTTCAAACATATTCAAAAATATCATATCTTTACCTTAGGCCATTTGAAATATAACCCATGCTCTGCAGCAATTCCTAAATCTTTAATATCTCCCAATCCTGCAAAAACAGCATCTCTTTCCCTCCCGCTAATGACAAAAACCTATATACACATTAATTAAATTTAATAATATTAACAGCATTCAATGTGGGAATTTTTAAAGTAATACAATTTACTAAATTTGTACATGATTGACTGCGTTATTGAGTGCATAGATTTCACAAAGTAGTAGAAAAATGACAAGAATAATTATTTGCTATCATCCACCATTCTAACTCACCATGAATATTATTATTCTTAAGGTATTATTGATTTTAATGCATTCTATCTAGTATACAAAGCAGTCACCAGTATTTAATATAGTCAACTCAATCAAGAATTAGATGACGAGAATAAACAAAATACCAAAAATTACGCATTGATTTTGTACTAAACATCGTTTTAGTGGTCATTTTAGTGAAAATTTAGTAACAGCTATTCCCAAAGTAGTAATGGAGGAGTGTTGTAGAGCACCAAATATACAACTCAAGTTTTCATTCATGCCATTACGTATTGCATTTTAAATTATCGCAATGTATAAAAAAACATCAGCATTATTTTTTCATGTATGTACCTTACAAAAGCAATCTGCTGGGTATTAAAACCACATACATTCACTTATAATTATTAACATAACTTTTATCCTTTTGACTATATTTGGCATTTTACATATTTCGGTTAAATTTGTTAAGAAACCCCCCAAAGTATATCAATGATCTCCAGTAAATTTTACTGTTACTTCAGTGATTTTTGCATGGCATACCGTATTACGTGGATCTTGGCATAGTCTTGCTAGCAATAGCTTTAATTCCGGCTGCGGCTGAGGGACGTCAACAAGTTTAGCTGCTACAGCATAGTGCATGATATCCCGATGCTTTTCTTCTGATAATATCTACATGCACCAAATATCCGTTAGAGATTAGTAGAAGAATTAGGTTTAATTTGAATATTGATGCAATATAGAACAATTTAAAGCCTAAATATTCATATTCCAATATTTGAAATATTTATAGAAGTCGAAATGTAGCAAAATAGAATTATTTACAAAAACTATCTTAAATTAGGGATTATAGGGAATGACTTGATAAGAAAACATAAATCATTAAATACAGTGACTATTGATAGCACCTCCGAAATTTTGGCTTAAAAATTATTTTTATTAAGAAATAATCTAAACAAGTGGTTATAGTAATCTATCTATGAAAACCCAATTAAAGCAAATATGAACATTCCTAAAAGAAAAAATTAACATATATTCTGCAAATTCGTAATAAAATATGTCTCAAATGTAATCAAAATTAGTTCAAATAAACTCTAATTTAAAACCACTAAAACAAGTTAATATTTAAATAGGATAAACTCATAATAAATAAAATGAATAACATACGAGTGTAACATAAAGGCTGTGTTCACCTAAACATACAGAATATTATTAACCGTATAACTTGTGGAGGATGATAGGAAAAGACCGAATGATATAAAATAAAACAAGTTTACATAAAATAATTGTTCTAGGAACTTGTTCTGAAACCACATACAATACACTAGTCCACGTCAATAAATATAAATACCATATGTAAATATACATTGCTAGTTATGGCAATCTTTTTCTTAACAAATATCTTGTATCATTCATTTTTGCTAATCGAATCAATTGTAATAGTTTTGATAAGTAGGTTTTTCTAAAAAGAAACTTACCGTGCCACCATAATCAAGAAATATCAATCGATGACTCGCTGGTCGGTAAGTACGCATAACAGCACTGTTATTCAATGCGCTACAGGAAAAAAACAAATTATACACGAAAGTAGACAGATATATCATTAAATATAAAGACTTGTGGATTCTGACTCGATTCAGTAGTCAAATGCATTAGCGATAAATCGAGTTTCAAACTAATTTCAATAATTTTCTATTTGTGACGGATGAAAAGATGCAATGTAGAATCCCAACCTATGTAACCTACGTGTCCCCTAAATACGCGCAAAAATTTATGTTCGGTGAACCATTGCCACTAAAATGTGATGAAAAAAACAGTTTTGGGATTATGTAACTTACATAAATTTGGAATTTTTTGGTTCGATATACATTCGAGTAAAATTCAAAATATGCTGAAATGAAAAATTACTAACCTGAAGCCAGCTTCCATTCCAATCACCCTGAAATTTAAGCCGAAACCAACAGGACTCATGATTGCCCTATCAGCACTCTTTTGAATACTTTTTAAATCTTTCAGCACCTACCATTGGTCAATTTCAATAATTAAGAAACTATCTAATTGAGATGCATATCTTACTATCGCGCAATACTAATATCCAACTTTTTCCCCCAAAAATACGTAAATATTATGTAAATAAAAAATGAATACAAATGTACATATATACCTGATATGCCCAAAAAGACGTTGTATGATTCACTACAAAATCTTCATCTTTTGAATGCCTAGCAATTCGGGTTTCAATAGTCATATCCTGAAATTTAAAAAAATGCAGTATAATTGTATACATTTTGATCTTTTTTCATCATGTAATAAATCTTTTTTATGCAGAAAATTATACGAGTCCTACTGATTAAAAAATGCGAAAGATAGCATTGCAATTTATTATTGATGCTGGCTAGTTGACTCTACTTGTAGAAAGCAGTTGCCAATATTGAATACTGCATGTTGATAAAACCAAGTAAAATGTATGTTTACATATGCTGGCATGTATATGTAATAGGTATGTTTGTATAAATTACCAAAACCATAGCCATTGCAGCAGCGACATCATCAACTTTCCAAGGATTTATACGAACTGCACCTCTTAAAACACGCATACAGCTTGTGAATTCGCTCAACATGACCACCCCCGGTGACTTGGGCCTATATAAAAATAATATTTGATTTATAGTACAATTACATACTATTCATAATCCTCTTAAACAAATGGCCCTAGGACGAGCATTCATTCCTAATTTGAGGGTGCCATTCATTAGAATGGACAATAAAGAAGCCTTTAAAGCTCAGATTTGCACTATTGGAGGGGTCCTGGAAACAGAAAATTAGTTTACAAAGGTTATACTGAAATACAATGTAAACATCCTTTCCAATACAGAAATTTTATCATTAATTCTTAAAGTAACTAATTCCAAATTTTTCAACTTAATTTACCATATGGCACTACTTTTTCAATTTTAGATGTATACTCCTAATACTTAAATTTAACAAAATTATTACGGAAAGATAGAAAAAAACACACATACAGAAGACTTTTCAACATAAAAATATCTACATAAGCTTAAATGGTAGGTAAAAAGAGAGAAAAATATGCATGCATAGCTAGAAATACATGCAATATATATTTACATACCTATACACTGTATGAGCAATTGCAAATTCGAGAGGCAATCGATTTAAGCCATCTCTAACTGCAGTGTTGATTAAACAATCAGCAAGGCAGAGATAAGGCAGGCGTTCTTGTAAGGTAAAATAGTCTTCATCCTACAGTGAAGAAGAAATATACAATTTGACGTTGAGAACTAAAAGTAAATCCGAAAATTTAACAAATAATTTAAGTTTTAAATTTTTTAATAGGCATGCGTACATAGATGCTAGTGTTTACCAAAGGGAGCAGTTCAGGTTATTCGAGGTTACTATTTACCTAGTTCTACGAATTTATAGATTAAAAAACCGATTTGAAGTGGCCATGTATTTGATATTCTGTACACATGTATACTGATTTAATCTTCATTCATTCTTTACTAACTTTGCATTTGCTACCATTTATACATGTGACATTTTTAATTTTAGCATATCTTTTGCAAAAATACATTTACATAACTAACAGGTACCAAAATACGATGAACACATATGCATGGATACATAAGTTTTTAGCTAATGAAATTCTTCAATGTTTCCTATTATGAGCAGTTGAGGATAGATTAACATACATGTAGGTAAAGTAGAGCAAGAAGGGAAGAAAAGATAGAATGATAAATTTTCGACGGCAGGAAAGAGAGACATCATGCTTGATGATACTTGTCTGTACCAGCTTATTCAATAATGGCTAGTGTACTAGAAGGAATACTATACTACTCGATATCCATACGATATCAGTACATATATATTATATGTTATTTAAATGGATTGCATGATGCATATATCTTTAGTATCGTCTTTTGCCCATTTTTCCACTGCAAAACATTTCAGCACATCGAAAAATGTATTTTTCAAAAACATATCATTGAAATAAAAAACCTTTTGGAGGGTTGAAAAACTTTTGAATGGGATACTTTAATAAAGGATTCATACTTATATGTCGGAGGAGAACAATAAAACTAAGCTAAAAAAAATGGAAAATGAAAATATTTGGGGGCTGAAGCCATCCAAATACTTTGCCAGTGGGAAAGAAGGACAGAAAACGGTAGATGCATATTCAAATAATGCCAAGTATACAGCATTGTAAAAATTTTTTTTGCACTTTAATATGAATAAGATAAAATAAAACTAGGCATGGCTAAGATGATATCTACGCTTCAAAATTGAAATTGCTAATAAAATAATTTTCTCATTTAATTTTCTTCACCTGGTCTTGAAAAACAATTACAGGCATTCCATTTACAGCATACTCATCATTTATTGCTGCACATAATGTTTTCAATTCCTAGAAAAAAGTTACAAAAAAAGTAAAAGCACATTGATATGTATACATCTCACATCTTCACGTAAAACACTCAATTTGATGAAAAATTGTACAAGCATTTTCTTCATAGTGCGCATTGTTTGAAGTCTTCAAAATTTAAACTTTTCACTTGATTGGGCAGTAAGTCGACTGCAGTACATTTTTGAAGAACCTTTGGAAAATTCAACAAATATTTATAAAGGTGATAGGAAATGCTGTGCAGCGAGGTAGATACTGGAGGATGCCAGAATGAAGCAATGCAAATATGGCGATAGTATAATAAAAGAAAAGTCTTTGAGCTCTACAGAGAAGATTATACAGCTTTTCTCGAAATTGCCCATTTTTATATTAAAGTGTCAAGAAAAGTTTTAACACTCATATATTTAAAAAATTGCAATAAAAAACAAATTAAAGATTCACTATATATGTACAACAAAGTCATACACACAAATTCTGCCAATATATCCCACGTGATATGCCCTTTCCAGTTTTTTCAATCCTTATTACATTACCCAAACCAAATAAATAATGCCAAAAAATGACTTAAAAATTGTGAAAAATATAGCGCCTAAAAGTGACCTAATATGCATGAGACAGTTGTAGAGAGAGCCATATACTTTGACATTCATGGTTATATATATATAAACTTGTGGTATAAAAATCTTAATCAAAGAAAATCAGTAAAGATCTTCTATTTGTGTTTTTAACTTAATTTCAGATATATCTAATAATAAATGTAAAAAATATTACCTTAGTACTCTGCTCAAAATCTTCCTGCCTCTCGTGAACACTAAGTCCCACCTATTTTGTTAAAAAAATAAAGTAACACAGTGATAGAACAATAGTGCATTATTTTTCTGTTGAGAATCCACATAGTATTGAATCTTACTTTTAAAAGGAACCTTTCATCAGATATCAAAGGAAAATTGATGATATACAGTTACAAATTATAGATATCTGCTGCTTATCTAGGGAAAAAGGTCTTAAAACCCAAGTCAAACTTTTAATTTACAAATGTGAAAAAAGAATCAAAATGAAAATAAACGTAGATAAAAAGCAAAAATTACTAATAACTGCGCATGAAGCAATTCAAAAGTAAAATTTGAAAAAATCAATTAAATCGCATAAAAGGTAGATAAAACATCTAATGAGCCGAGAAAATAACCAAATTTATAGCATATGATGAACTTCAGGCAAAATCAAATGTAATAATTATTAATAAGTATATTTAAAGTAAAAAATAGTACATCTTTGAATATCAGGATATTGCTTTACTTAAAGAAAAAAATTACCATGTACATATACATGTTTACATGAATGTATGAGTATATATTAGTTGGTATGAACGCATGTATCAGTATGTATGTATGTAAGCACGCGTATACAGGCCTTACCTGCAACATACACACTCTATGCGCTAGACTTGGATTTTTCTTAAGCATTTTCTGAAATGCAACTAATTTGAGAGGCAGACCTTTTAACCTTTCCACCTATCAAATGAACATATATAATATTTTAAAAGCAGCAATATCAACATAAATAGCTGAAATATTATGCTGCTAGAGCAACTTATAAAACTCTCATTGTACATAATACTTATAATGTGCTGCAAATGCAAATACAAAAAAACAAAAACTAGATGGCTGAATAATTCTACAGGCATAATGAAATATAATATTTCATGCAACCCATACACTTGAACCAGTTGATATCACTTCGACATCATTAAACTCCTTATTTAGGGATGGATTAGAGCCCTGATAGGCTTAAAAATATACTATTATACTGTTGTGCCTTCGGTAGTGTATTTTATGGTTACCTTTCTTAAAATCATTTAGCATTTAATCACAATAAGTCACATTTCATTAGTATATTTAAGATGTTGCGGCTATACAGTCTAAAATGCAACCTCAATGATAATTCAAGCAATAATGAATCGCGTTAACATATTGATAAGGTCATTTAATAACAGACGACTATAGTATAATAACACTTACCTATAAGACTTGTACATCAACATTTTGATAAGTGACATTAATAATAGTAATATTAAATTTTAACACTAACTTATAAATATATCAAAAATAAACAAAAATAATATCATTTTCCCATATAGCTCAATAAGCATATTGGAAAATGCATTAAAATTACAACAGTGACATATAGTATGTAGAAGCATTTGAGAAAAACTTTCAAATGGATTAAAGGAATGACACCGCAGAACTTATGCCGACCCCTCAAGGTTTCTTTGACAATATAACAACTAGAAGTACAAATGAGATTTCAAAAAATTGTAACTGTTAATGTTTATTAATGAAATTTGCAAACTATTTACCTTATCAATACCCACAAATATGAACCGTCCATTGAATTTTTGTTTCAGTTCCATCACCGCACTGTCTACTTTACCAGATTCAAGTGAGCTCTGTATAATTCTGTTCAGAGAAAAATAAAATGACTCTAGAAATTAATATTCTTATTTATATAGGTATGCAATCAATATGTTGCGATCTAATTTGATGGGTGGAAAAAACATGAAGATTTTATGGTACAGATAAAACTCATTTGAGATTGCATGATTGAATTTAGGACAGATGTTCAAATCTGGCCCTTCACATCAATCGTAAATACAAGAAGGGATAACATAGGAAAATTTAAACAAATCTTTTCTTTCTTACAAATTTGTCAAAATGTTTAGCAGTATGTAATTTATCCGGGCTTAAATGAATGAACTAATTTAAGTTATTATATTAGTCCTTACAAAAAATACAATAGAAAAGTTCTTGAATTTACACTCTAATTGATTTTCGAATGCTAACCTTGGTTCAATTCCAGCATGAATACTTTCTATTGTTACTGTCCGTCCATTATAAAATAAGGAAGTATGGGGGACAGTTGCACCTCGAGTTCTTCCACCCTGTGACACAAACAAGTATAAACTCCACACAACACATATTTCAACAAGCATACATACAGTGTGCTAAGGATAGTGTTGATAGAGCAGAGTGGCAGAGACAGCAGAAAGAGAAGATAGGAAAGGCATAATCGTGTTATATTGAAGTACATAATTATTCTTTAGTGTATTATTATTCTAGAAAATTGTTTCTGTAACTAATGGCTAGTACACTAACTAGTATGCTATCAATAAATAAATATAACTCGACATGACTAGCGATATATGAAAAAAAATTGCCTAAAATTTTGGACAGCTTATATTAAATATAATAATTAATAGCAGACATATGTGAGCACCATGCCATCCAAAACAGTAATCAACACTATGGAAACTTTTTGAAATTTACAATCTAAAATCAATAGAGGAAATATTGAGACTGAAAAATATTTTCGAAAGGCATCTTTGCACAAAATAAATTACAAGCATTCTTAGATGTGTATACAGAAGTAATAAATATTATAATTTAAATTTCATTATAGGAGGGGCATATGACATTTTCGATCGTATCCTGCTGAACATTATCTGTTTGAAATACAGGGGCTGGAGTGAACATCTTAAAAAGTGATAAATAAGTAAGATAATCAGTTTCATTAATTATATATGCAAATACGTACCTCTACCCCCTCATTGAGCCCTAAAATTCGCCGACAGCAAGTCAGAAAGTGTCGAGCATATTCAAACAGATGGAATCCAATCTGATCTGCATTCAACATGCCTCTCAAAAGATCCTCACGAAAGGGTAAGGTCCTGAAGAAAAGAATATACGACAAATAACTTTCATAAAGTCCAACCCATCAGATAACAATAAATAAATAGAAATAAACGATTACTTCTTTGAAAAGTCCGGATATGACCATAAAAAATAGCCATTAGTAAGGACTTTAAGAATGTTTCCTAAGTTTCAAGGGTATTGTTGCAAACAAAAAATGCACTTGAGTTACATGCTTTTGTCTTAAAAGAATTGTTTCTCGAAACTTATTTAATTAAATGGGGATTTAGTTTTAGATGAATCTCCATAAATATGTACATATCTTGGGATATAATAATTGCATATAGTAAGTTACCCAAATCATATACAAAAATATTTAGGAAAAAGTAAAAGGAAAATAATTGTTCCAGATAATTATTTTTACTTGAGGAGAATTTTGATTAGTGACTAGTAGTTTCCTAGAATACTTTCAAAACATTTTAAATTTATTCATTTTTCTGCTCAAATGAAAGCAGTCAAGGAAGCCAATCAAAATATATAATTACTCCATCTACACTGTTTACCTCCACAAGTGAGTGTAAAAAAAATAAATGGATAGCTTCTGCATTTTCATGCAAAAGAAAGAATCAGACAGATCACATCTTGAATCAGCTCAGGTCTAATTGTATGATTTAAAAAAACTCGAGCTCCATTTCTCTTAATTATGAAGCTCATGAACTGATTCAAATAAATATCCATTTGAATTTTATGCACACTAATATCATCGATAAAGAGTGTACCTCTCTATTTTCAGTCCAATTTTAAAAAATGGTAAAATTTAGATGAGTAATTTATACCGTTTATACAAAAAGCGACTATCATGTAAGATAAATATTCCAAGTACCTGAAAATTTCACTCGAAGGAAAAGGTGTATGAAGAAATAAGCCAATCCTAGCAACTCTAAGAACTCGGGTAAGAAAACTGGGAAGTAATAAGAGGTGAAACCCATGGACCTATTAAAGGAGGGCAAAAAATTTATGCAAATTCTAAACTTGATTCCGAATAAACTATAAAATTGACAACAAACTTCAGATACAACGAATCTGTCGGGACCACTGTATAAATTCACTCGACATAAAAATCATCATAACCAAAAATCTGAAACTGAAAATTGTACAATATGACATTTTTTATTCACTCTAAGTAAAAATTCGTTAAAGTGCAAAGTAGCCTTATCAACCAAGGAAAATATACTTCAATATGATAAAAATCGGTCGAATAAAAAGATTTAGCCACTTTTTATGACAATTTATATGAATCAATATTATTTTTCAAAATTACCCCCAAATACAATGCATGGTATTTACCGAGAATTTAATATTCACCAATAGAAATTGCTCATCTGCATATATTTCTCTCTTCATTGGACAAATGAAATTAGACAGTTGTTACTGTTGAAAGTGGTATTTAATCTCAATTAGATGCTTGATAATTGCTCTCTTTTGGAAAGGCATTTAATTGCATCATGCCTTCGAATCCAAATAAAAGCAGGCCATAAACTACATGCCGATATGAACATGTTTAAGTTAAACAAACATTAACAAAATTTGTACTGCATTTTTTCAAAGTACTGTACAATGTTTGGGCAAATAGCATCATATTTAAAGCTCAAAACTATGAAATGAAGAAATAATATATAAAAACTAACCCAGATGAGATCTCCTTCATTGTATACTTCCACTATTTTATCCCTGAACTTTCTGTTCACTGTAGTATAGCAGTGCCATAAATCCTTTAGCTGAGCAAAAAACTTCATTACCAAATCCCCGTATACATCCACAACGTGATGAAACACAGGCCATAGAATTCCCTAAATCATAATGATAAAATCTTTTTACTGTATAAATAACAAGTATTTATACAAAGGTAATGACACGTTATCGTTACTTTAACTGCATGGTAATAAGAATTTAGTTTGATTATGCTTAAACTGGACTAAAATATTGGGTCCAACAAGCATGCCATGAAAAGTTATAATAACATAGATACAGAAACAGCAGAGAGAATTTGAGAAGCAAAGACAGGGTGATATTAAAACCCATAATACTTCAATATAATTATTATTCAAGAAATAGATTATAGAACTGCATTTACAAATTTTTAGTGTACTGAATTGCATATTGTACTAGTTTTCTGCATCAATATAAACAAATATAAAATAAACTTGAAACAAAATGTAGATAGCGCGACATCTAGTAAAAAATCAAGGGTGAAAAAAAAAACAAACAAACAAAACTGTGATAATAAATGTTTCACATAAACAACCAGTCTAATGCGAGCAGATTATTATCTCTTAATAATTAATGCGATTCAGGATGAAAATTCGATTGTATATGACAATGCATATATTCGTAGAATAGACTACAAAAAAAGAATCAAAAACAATAAATAGGTTATTGATGATAGTGGATTTCAAGGGGCAAAATCCATATTTTGATAGCTTTTCAGCGAATGATGATACTAGAATTCTTGGAAAGTTAAATTTCAGAACAATTTTGGAAGGAAATATTTTTAAAGTAATCTAGTGATGTTTTGTACACTTTCATCGGTAATGCCATGTACTACCGTAACATGACAGTTTCAGTAAAGTAATACAAAACTAATGCAACCAAAAAATTTAAGCAAAACAAAATTATTTATTATTGTGCAACTGAAAATGTACCAATACATTTGAATATGCAATTGATATTTTGTAATCTGATACCGACAGTAATACCAAGAAATTGTTAGTTAATCAAATACATCGAACTAGAGGCATCGATATCAATGTTCACCAACGAATCGAATCGATGGAGTGGTGAAGGTGAAGCTATCAAATTATCGTATTTACATAAAAAATGTAACAGACAATCGATTTATAGAATATCTGTAGGTATGTCTCGTTTTCTGTCAAATATTTAACATCATAACAAAGCTATTGATTGTGGTGGTATTGTTGAAGTTTTTGGCCGCAATAATTATATGCGTTGCAAAAAATAACTTCTAAGTCATTTCTGTTTAAAAAAGCAGAAATTTTTACTGTTTTTTGCAATGATGCTACAACTCTAGTTAAATGCATATATTATATTGAAAAAAGCAACTACTTTTTTCATGTTTTACTTGAATAGCGTACCTTGCAGAAATCGCGGTAAAATTTTCGAGCAAGCGTTCTTTCTAAAAATACAGGAACACAATCGAAAGGCATCAGCGCTTTTGTTATGGTGTCTTCATCTTCAGAAGTTAACACGCCTACCCCTCGTACAATACCTACCCTGGTAACTCGTAGAGGTATGGTACTACTATGCAGAGATAGCAAATTTTCATAGTCCTATAAAGAAAAAAACATATACATACATATTTTTATTGAAGCATAGATGAATCCGATTATATATGAATGCATGTCTCTTCAGCTGATGATAATGGAGCATATATTTTCCTATAAAAAAAACATGTACAGCTAAATTGGAGCAGAACAGATCACATGTTTTGAATTGTAAAAATTCAGAATTACTGACACAAAAAAGTCTCTGCTTAATTTGGTTCACTAAAGTAATAGAGCAATTAGAATAATTTGCCATCGGGAATAAAATATTCTTATATGGACTTTTTGTAGCATGTGAAAATCATTTTAAAAAAAGTAAGTGTTCAAGAAAATCATCCTAAGACATTTTGAAAAATAAGTTTCTGTGGCTGCAAAAGAGCTCCAAGTAGTACTGACATACAATGCTAGCTGTAATTTCATCAACGTCAACATGCATATTTCAGAAATCCATTGCATTAGGTTTAGATGAAGAATTAATCATGTATTAAATAGAGAAGGAATGCATGCTGAATTGCAATATCATATTTTTAATACCAAATAAATGTAATGCATAAATTGTATGTAACATTAAAAATTGCATATAAAAAAGTAAAATATATTTTAATATATGATGAATTTCATACCCATTCGACACTCCAATTTCCATGCTCAAGTCTCTTTACAATAACCGGCAGAAAGAATGACACCACCACCACTCCATCGTAACTGCTTATCGAAGACTCCTTATATATAAAATGTAAGAATAAATTTTAGAGCATCCACCCCAAACAGAAAAAATATCTATGTATGGATCTGTTCATAGAGGTATGTACGAATGTATGCCATTTATGGCAAAAAAACACTTCTATATGATAGATTATGCAGATGTATGTTCTCAATTTTTTTAGAAGCATTTTTTAAAGTTTTGTGTCAAGATAAAAGTATTTTTGTGCAGTACTAGGAAGAAAGCAAACACGATTGAGTTCTAAATCAAAACTTAAGAAAAAATAAAAAATTAGCATGCAAGAAATGATGATCACTTACATTTAAGAAAAAAGTATGAATATTAGTACGCAAATACATATATATAACTTAAA
Source organism: Vaucheria bursata (assembly GCA_032358265.1). NCBI lineage: Eukaryota > Xanthophyceae > Vaucheriales > Vaucheriaceae > Vaucheria > Vaucheria bursata. The sequence goes on along the minus strand of JAULBW010016559.1, from coordinate 74,506 downwards.
TGAAGAGCTGATCTAAAAAAAACATAAACACAGCCTTTGATCACTTCTTATACTTATTGCAAGATATGGTTTGGTATTATATTTCATACAAAAATTCTCAGAGTATCATTATTTTTGATTTACTCTCACAAATAAAATTACCTCTTTCCATGCATCTGACCGCATGTATGTCACACTCGCCCTAGTCGAGAACTTAATTCCCATCTATATAATGAAAAGATACAATAAAAATCAGTAAATCAATTGTCACATAATACTACTAAAAGTTCCCAAAAAATTATGAAACAAAATTTCTAATTTAAAACGAATTTTCTTCAATTTTTTAAAGTACAACAAACTTATTTTTAAATTTAAAAATTAAAGCCAGAATGAACTCCAACAAATTATTTTACAGTGAACATTTAAGTACTTATATGTAATCCACATGACTGCAGTCATCGCAAGATATGGCTCAGTGATAAATTATATTCCACTGATAAAAAAATAAATTCTAAAAAATACGAAAGTAATTCCATGTAGCAAATTATTAAAGGGTGCTTTTACTTTAGGATAGGTTGTAATTATACAGTACTGTACGTATTTAGTCATTCTAAGCTGACATAATTGTTACTGCACAGTATTAAATTTACATAAAAACTGTAGAATTAGCCGCTAGACAAAATGAAAGATTTTAGAGCAATGCCAACGTTACAAGCAGAAGAAGATTTTGGAAGGACAAAAACATAAAAAAGAGTTAAGTTGAGCTGGAATAATGGTATTGCACATGTTAAGTTGGCCTAAGTCGGCATAATCCTCATTGTCACTACCCAATACTTAATATTTGTGGTGGAAGTGTAAAAAAGGTCATTTTTTTCTTCAATATTTTAAACTTTTCAGAAATTATTCTGAAATTTGACTCTCCAATAGAGATGAATGCATCATGAGTTGCAATGGTAAGCCTTGATCTGTTTGAAAAATTCAGAATAATTACACTAATTACTGTAATCTGTGTACATAAATTTTTAAACAGATGGATATTTGAATTAATACATAGAAAACTAAATGGAACGAATTATAATAAGAATCATTTATAGCCATACACAGATGTAAGCAGTATCAACGGCTGATCCGTATGATTCTCTTTCGTGTTGATTTATCGCTTTATCCGTTCAAAAATGTAAACGCACTGATTGCAGTAACTAGCATAGTGGACTATTCTACCATTTCACCAAGTTTTTAATCTCTATTTAATATAGTTACCACAGCCGGAGATGGTGCATATGATCGACGAATTCCGGCTTGTGCAGCGGCAATTTCAGTAGCACTTCTTCTCAACGACTGCGATCCATCTAGTGACTCCAATCCATCTAACTCTCGTTCTGCATCCTACAATCAAATAATGAATATAAGAGATAAACTTTGATTCGACGGATGTTCACCTGCGATGATAAACGAAAAGCCATATTGCGTCAAATTTCAGCTTCAGATTTTCAAATAAAGGAATTAAAATGGCAGCAATCTCGGAAAATTTGTTATACCTGGGTGTTACTTTAGCGATTATAAACATGTAGGTATGACTCATATTATAATAAAAGGAAATTAACTTTTCTTTCAATTATAGTAAAAAAAATATGCATGTACAACTATTGCGAATCAGAATTGTTACAAATCCCAAATTTTATATTATATATGAAGGTGCATAAATATTAAGATTTGCCTTTTCAAATGTATGCTGAAGTAGAGATTTTACGAAAAAGCAATGAAGGTGCAAAAAAATTCTATCAGTAACAGTTTAATATCAACCAAGATCAAACTATATACATTATATTTTTTCTTAAAAGCTCGAAGCTCGGCTACCACAGATTAGCAGTTAGTATTATCGGCCAGATTAGATATTATCGGCAACATCTGGCGTACTAGATGGAAAACATAGCGTTCTAGAATGTTCTGCAATGATTCTAAAATATTGCTAATGTTGAAGTAGGTAGAAAGACTTTTATAGATAATATTGTTCTCTTATATTTGAGTCTCTATTAAGTTATACTTATCACAAAGCTACTGTTCAACTATATCCATCGATACTATAGCTTCTTTCATTACAAAGTGACCAAAATTTGCATGCTTATGTAAGGATAGAAAGCGAACAAAACCCGGCAAATTATATAGACATACCATAAGAGCTAGGTCAAGTTGGCTAGGTATCCTAACATCATCTCTGTCAGTATCAATAACATCGCCAGTAGTAACTAAAAACGAGAAAGAATAATTGCAATAGATCTGAAAAAGTGATGCTGACAAATATGCGATATGTTTACATATGTCCATTTTGGAGTATAATACAAAATATCGTAATAAATAATGCATAATGTTTTCAAATATTAACGAATTGGGCATGTATATAGATACGAATGGAGATATAAAAGCTTGACTGTATTATTCTACAAGTTCATTCCATAAATGTATATTCAGAAAATTGCCAGTTAATACAAAATTACATACAACACTAATTGGCATCAATGCAAACAGACATATACTAAATTACATTTGGCAATATCAAACTCATATGTATAGCGTGTTGGTGAAAAACGATCCAAACACTAAATGAGATTATTCATAGTGTAAATACTTTGTATAGATACATTAAATGTTGATCCATTTATTTGAAACAATTCACTAGTAAACAAAAAGCAAAGTGCATTATATTATTAGTACTGAAGCGAAAGGATTTACATTTGACATCGAAAAGGCTAAATCTTTTACATAAAATTTTAAAAATATAGTTAGTTTAGGATTCATCGCAAAAAGTAAAAGCTTCAGTAATTATTGTCTGCAGTGAAAAGTGCTCAGGGCAATAAGCTAATATTTATGTTTAATACTGATAAAAGAATGGAAGAAGAGGCTAATGAAGTTTTAATCGATACACATATATTACACCATCTCAAATGCATAATTCGCCTGAACCTGTGTGATCATTGACTTATTAAACATATTGCACATTTAAAGTAGGCAATTTCAATATGCAATTTTTAACGTTAGTACTGCATGTAATATAGATTTCTTACCGAGAGGAACAGTACTAGCTGTACTCATCATATCCAAAATACGATCCTCTTTGAGGGCTTCCCAGCGTTTGAACTAAAAAAATTACGCTACATATTTCAAATTTTTGTATGATAAAAGTACATTATAATTTATACATACATTGCTTATAAAAAGGATTTGTCTTAAAATTTTATTGGTAAAGAATTTGTGCAAAAAAATACAATACTGATTGAATGGGCAAAGTTCAATAGTACATTACATAATAATAACCTTAAATCAACCAAAATAGTTCTGTTTAATATTTAAGAAAGCAAAAAAGATGGACAAAATAAAAATTTATATGAAAAGTTCAAAAATTAATTCAATTATAAATACATAAACATTTATATACAAAGATCAATATTCATGTAGCTATTGAACTGAAAGAAACATCAAAGTTCGATAGAAAATATTTTTAAAATAAAGTCAAACAGAGAGACATGTTAGAATTATAATATTAATAAAAATATACTTGCACATCAAGATGAAAGTAGGAATGTCACCTCTCCTCCGCTAAATACTGCATATTTATAAAGCACTACTTGGTGAAGCGGTAAAGCAAGTGGCAAGGATTGCCAAGCAGGATACGTTTCTGGGGTGGTTGTAAGCTTAATTCCACAATTTGGGTCCATATTTCCCAAGCTAACATAATACGTACATATGTATCACAAATGACGATTCTAGAGAATTCTACAATGAGTATAAGCACAATACTACATACATACATACATATATATGTGCGTGCATATACAAGCGATATTACAATGCTACCAATGAAGAGGTACTATCGGACTATCACATGAGTATTTTATGAGTAAACTTGGAAATGTATAAGTTGCACTAGGAAACGTATAAAATCTAAATTGCCCCTGGAAAAAATATTGACCATTTAACTTGATTCATCATAAAGAAAAATGATTTCGACGGGACATTTCAATTAGCTGACAAGTTGAAGACTATTCAGCTGCCTAATTCTTGAAGGAATTGTTTGGGACTATTAATAAAAATGAACATGTATGTGATAATATAATATTGCTGTATAGCAGGAAAAATTAGCAAATTATAAATGAATATTCACTTTGATTTAATAATCCGTAAGATATATTATGTATTGCAATCGATACTACAAACTTGAGCAAGGCAAGACCTATACATATAAACAAGTATCACGGATATGTATATATATATATATATGTATGTAAATATGACTAATTTAATAATACAATAATGCATTGTTTTACATTTTATCATAGTTTAATGAATAAAACGAATACCTGCTATTTTAATTGAGTTGGGCCATTTTAAGTCGATTTAGTTCATGTACTTCATTTCATTTTACGATAGTTAGCACAATCGATCATATAATCACTGACAGGATTTAGAATTTTTTCTAATCCCCATAGATACGAGAATTTATTGATATCCAGAATATTAACAAATCGAAAAACTAGCCTGTACTTCTTTTGAATAAACAAAATTTCATAAAAATTACTAAAAATATCTTTTCAGCTTATAAAGTATTAACCTGGGGCAACTTCCTGTAACAAATGGAACTTCACCATGACCAAGCTTAGCAATTACCTCAAAATTAACCTATCCGATAAAAAAATATTTAAATTAAAAATGAAATTTGTGCATCATAACTAAAGTTAATTGAAAAGTCAAAATCAATAAAAATTTATCGTTGCATAAAAAAGATCGTTGAATAAAAGCAAAAAAATATAAGATTCAATTTAAATAATGGTAAAATTATATTTAAAGTAAATTAAATTTGGTAATTGACTTCAGTAAAGTTATGTCCAGGTGATCAGGATTATTACCATTAGTAAGTAGTAAAACACACAAATATGTATAAATATGAAAATTGGCATAAATTTAAAAATAACTTCCACAATTATAGCTCTTTAAACTAATTTTGTTTACATATATTTATAGATTGGTGAAGTCTAAATATTTATAGCTGTATACCTCATAAAATGGCATACAAGATGGCATGATACTCTACTTTTGAAAAATATTAGGAGCTTCAGAATCTGAACCTGCACATAAAAAATGTTAACTATTTAAATGAATGCTCATTCATAGAGAAAAATTACAGTCCATCATGTAGAACAGTTGAAAAGTATAATTAATGTTGGGAAAAAGAAATCTGTAAATGGCTTGGAATTCTAAGTTCAATAAACTCTTCCATTTGGTTATTGAGTATATTTCTTAAGAATTTCAGTTGATAGAAAGTTAACACGGTAATATTTTTAATACTTTGATTTATCGAGTAATTAAATAAATTTGAAAAATTGCATATTTTAACGGAAACATAATATCAAAAATTTTACCAAATTTACGCAGTACTTTGAACTAAGAATCTGAAGCTTAGATGTATTGTCAATATCTAAGCTACTTGACTTATAATCATCACTGCACTGAATATCAAAACATGGAAATCATTGACAAACTTCTACAGATGCACTCGACTATAATGAAGAAGAATAAAATTGCTCAATTACACACACTTCTAATTTTTGTATAAATATAATTTGATTCAATCCGATCTTCAAATTTTACTAGATTTATTTTAGCTACTCATTAAATATTCCAAAACGAATCTTTATCTTACTCGAGCGAATCTCACAAGGATAGCAATCAATAGATTGCAAATTTAAAAAATCATGAAATACTGACTGACTGGAGGTTAGATGGCATCTACTGAAATGAATACAGATATGCCAAGTAAAAATTGACCTTCCATTTATACCTGCTTCAAAAATAAAACTGGAATGCAGTCATAAAATAGCTTGTTGAGAGAGTGCGAAGTTATATTTCTCCTGCTGTATTTCAGGCAAACTGTCCAGGACGTTTGAAAACAATTTGATATACAATTTGCGGAATAAATGTTAATCAACGTTTAATAATATATATTAATGTTTGGAAGAATTTATAAAATTAGATTTTTAAACATGCAATTACCAGGAAGGTGATAAAAAAATAAAAAATTATATAAAATTATATTGGTATCTTCAAGAACAGTCACTTTCGTACATCCGATAATAGAGGTTGAGAATATGCGTCGGAAACTGATATTTGATAGAAATGCGCTAAGATATAAAATTCAACTTTGAGAACTTACTATAGCCCGATGTCAATCTCAGCAGGGAAAAATGAAACAGATACTGATGATCTTTGGCTTTTGGCGATACGAGTCACCTGTGTAATTTCTGATTGAAGCTAAGTTAAGCTTACACCTCCAACGAAGTTGAACGTACAGCAGAAATAAAATACGAGTTTTAATTCATATTTTTAAAAAAATTTAGATATCGGTTTTCAAAAACGGGTCAGGTTACAGTACGGATAATATTTTCAATTGGTCCACGGTCAGTTAATTTCCACCATGTACAGTTGTCATATCAAATTAATGGTCCACTAAATGCTTTCCTCCCCATATATTTTTTTTATTTCACAGCTTACCATTAAACCAACCTAAACTTGCTGGTGTAACTGACAATATCAGATTAAGGAACATCAACTGTACTACTAATTCACGTGAATAAGGTTCAATGTAAATGTCAGGATCTAATATGTTTTCGCTGTGTATTGTTATTTATCTACAATTCTTTCAGGGATTTGTAATTATATCGATCTAATTCGGTTTGTATGTGCAAGCACAGGTTGAAAATGTTGACAAGATTCACTCTCGTCAACACATGAACTAAGATTAATGAAATAGTATTGAACGTGTAGTATCTCTGTGTTTATACTGCTCTGTTTTTCTGGCTTACACTTGATACAATTCATTAGTCTTGACAGTAAATTGCCACAAAATTCTGTACTAAGTCAGCATATATCATGATGGAGCTTTCATTTTAATCAAAAAGCAGCAAATAAGTATATAATATGTACTGATCTTCATTTCATATAATAGATGAATGTGCAGCAATGATAATTCTCTTCTGTTGAAAATTCATAAAAAACTAAAATAATGGTGTATTTTCTGAACAAAATGAAACTGTGTTACTAAATTTTATGAAAACTAGAAAGTGCTTGGAGTGTTTCAATATATTTTCTTACAGGAAGTAAATGAACTTTTTATACAGCTCCATTACTTTTCATTTAAATGATAAAATTATATCATACATTAGATTGTTCAAATTCTATGCTAACTTTCAAATGTTTTTCATTGTCTACAAGCATTAAATTTGTGTTCTATTTGTGATTTTTATATATGCGCAGTTTACCAAAATTTTGCAATTTTTTGGTGTTTTGTTTTACGAAGCAAACTAAACGCTATGAATATATTACAAAATTTGTTAACTCTAGAGAGAGTAGACGTATACTTGTATAATTTTGAAATTTTATGCACGTCATGTTTTTTTATGTAAAAATCAAAATATATAATATAAAGTTGCTGCTTCTCATGCTACACGTTGAATCGTAAGATTGACGACATATTTTCCATCCAATCTCATTTCATCCTTTTTATCACATTATTCTATTGAAATTTAGTTTCCTTGGAATTCAGTTATATTCTTGTTTTTAATTGACATCTATGTATAAAATTAATGAACTACGAAAGTCGTCCGTTGCGATGGTATTTCTTTTTATGGCTGGACAGAGCGTGGCATTCTGTTTGATGCCTTCATTAAAGGTTTGAATAATAATAAACTTGCTAAAATTTATTTGTGGTTTACAAAGTCTTCGATGCCCCCCACCAATTTGTTCGCTTAATGTAGATATCTTGCGGTGTTTACGAAAGCTTCATCAAATCTTCGGTTTCAACTAAGCCATCTTTTACGCGTGCTCAGAGTAGCTTGAGGTGTTTAATTAATTATCGTTTTATTCTGCATATATATTAGCAGTATTCGTCATGTTCCAATCAGATTCCATCAGACTCATTATGTTTAAACATTACGATGCTATCTACCTCTCCAATCAATGTATTCTTCAACCTTTAGGCAAAGTAGCATGATACTGGACCAGTTTGACACTTATGGCCGATCAGAGCTTAGAGGACGCACATACAGTACCGATCCTTCACTGTTTTCACGGGTAGACAAGCTCAATAACATAGCTGCATGGACTGATCCCCTAGTTTTTAGGTACGCAAAAAAATAATCTCTGTAAATATATATATTTAAAAAGGCAGCAACTAAGTTTTAGGACGAACTGAGTGATATTTTACTTAATCATGTGAAAGAAACATTTTGATAATATTGCTGCTATCTCATTTGCAATTTCATTCACTTCCAGTATTATATGATGTAAACTGCAATATCTCATCTATAATTTATGGCATAATTTTTAAATACTGAATTGATTGAAATAAATTCTTCAATTTAAAAAAAAATTGAGCGCACTATGTAGCTTTCATTGCTCAGAAAGATTTTTTTAGGAAACTAATGAAATGCCCTTCATTTTCAATAAAAACATGCTTAAATTTATTCAATGTTTAATTCAATGTTTTGAATATCTAAAAGTGAATGGCTGATGCTTAATGTTTTAACAACATATAGAGACCTTTTCACCCACTCTATGCTCTATATACAGTCGAAAAACCATTATGAATTAAGAACAGTTAGCAAATTTTTCTCTCTCCTCAATTTCAGTGATAAAAGTGACGGGGCCATTGGAAAACCGCATGAAATCGCAATCCAAGTTGGCTTTCGTATCGCCCTGCTCTGGGGATCTTACTCAATTTTTCCACATATATGTAGTATATTAGACCCATTCGTGTATGGTGATGGATCTTCGGTGGTAAGCGATAGAGCTCGTGCAGGCTTGACGGGTAGCTTTTTACCAGGGGTGTCCTTATTATTTGGATCACTTTTTAGCTACACGATAAGCTTGCTAGTGAATCGACAGCAAAAAATTGAAGAACTGGTGAATAGTGTAAGTGTTGAATGTATATTTCATAAACTTTTATGATTATCTTCAACATATAAATATATATATTTTACAGTATGGAAGAATGATTATTATACTGATTGATTTTTTTTCATTTAGAGTAATATCAAAAAAGGTACTGAACAAAAATTTTTCTATTTCAAAAAAATATAACAAAGTACCCCTAGATGTATGCTATAAATGTATTTGTTGACTATATATTTGATTTTAGACAGAGTTTTTGGAATGAAATTTTTGTACAAGACCTTTTATCTCACTTGATAGCCTTTCATTTCCTACCAAAATTGAATGTTAAAACAGGATGTCTATTTAGATGCATGTATATGAATGAATTCCTATTTATTTCCCATTATTTTTTTTCGTAATGGATATTAATATATTTGTAGGAATTGGCATCCTTGAGTTCTCTTTTGTGGCATCTCGTTGATTTGTTTGATGGAAATCATTTAATGAGAGAAGCCGCTTTGAAAGCTATATGGCGACATACTGATCAGCTTATTATATTGAGCAGATACCAAGAGATTTTAGACTTAGTACAGGTAGATTTTTAATGCTTTCTGAATCTTTTTTTCATGTAAAAATCATTTGTATATTTTTTTTTGCTTTCTTTTAGGATGATCCGATAGAAGAAATAACCCGCATGATAATAAAGCTTAATGAAAGTGATATAAGTTATAGCTCTCATCCAGATAAAAGCAATATTAATAGAGAGGTATTTTTTATTAATGCAATATTTGTAAATTTTGTGCAGCCATTATTTAAAAGATATATGTTTTTTGTTATTTTTAAGGAGAGATTAAGATCATACCTGAAAAATACCTTATGTTAAATATGAGACAATTGCTTTTTAATAATTGATTTTAAGCAATTTTGAAATGTATTTATTTTATGGGCAATTTTTTCTCTTTATTTAGTAAAAACTTTCAAAATTTTATGAATGACGTATTCACCATTATACTGGGATATAGCTACTTTTGAATGTAAACCAACAAATTGGTTCTTAAGCTTATCATCTACTATAAAATCGTATGTATTTATGTTTTTCGAAGTTGTTAGGATATCTACGCCCATTGTGTGCCGACATAAATCGCCTACGTGCGCTGCGTATTAGTGCTGAAGGGAGGACTTTACCCCCTGTGCACTTCTGGATTTTAGGTTATCTTGCTATGCTTTTGCTAGTTGGCTTCACGTTAACTAGTATGCAGGTAATTTCATTCAAGACAACTTGATACATTGCTATTTATTTATATCTATCATGTTAGCTCTAACTAGCTATTTTATTGATCCTACCATGTATACACTGTTATAACTACTGGGCCTGACATTCATGTAAGACTAAAGGCTGCTAGCTATAAGTACATGCATTTTTCCATGGGGTAAAATACATAAAGACCTACACGGCCCCCTTGAAAACTGTCATATTGATGAATTGCAAGAAAGACGAAACTTCATGCGCTTATCAAAAATTCCTTATTGAGCCAGCATTTGTATAATCTTGCCATTTATTTAATCCAAAAGAAGTCTTTCATTTGAATAAATTCATATAACCTTAATGGTGCTGTAACATAGCTATGATATTTGGATTTTTTTAAGTTAACTGTCTACCCCATTCAAACCACCCCCCCTCTCCATCCCCCAACTCGAATTATGTAATACGATTTTATCCCAATTTAGGATCATCACTTTTCTCCAAAATGCTATTATAAAAATTGCTTTCATCTGGTAAAATTGAGAGATTTTCTTGTGAATTTAGCTACATATGATGATAGTACCCCAGAGAAAAATAACAGTTTGTGTTCAAAAAAGAGCTATTCACTTTTATTTGTTCTATTCTGTGGAGATATATCCCCTCTTGAAGCACTTATTTTCTAAGCTAGCAAAATTTTCCTGAATATATGTCCGATTAGTTCTGGATTTAAATAGATACTTGGGCCCACTTCTATTGTCATATTTTAAGTGCATCGTGTGGTAATGACATATAAGAATTCCTTTGTAATAAATATATATATATATATATATATATATATATATTCCTTTTGCGCTAATATTTATATTGGTGCATATGTATGAGTAGGCTCATCCAGAGACCGATATGAACCTTCTGTTAATTATACCGGAAGAATCAAAGTTTTTGTTCGCATTGCTTGTGAATGCATTTTTTTCCCTTCTTGAATTTGCGCTTGACCTCACCAATCCATTTTCGGGGCGCTATAAGGTATGTTTTATGTTCCAGTCACTCAGTTATTTATGTGTCAACAAATGAAGAATTTGTTAACTGTAGTAAATTATACAACTGGGCTCATGTCTTTTTTCTCTGTTTCCTATCCAATGGATACGTGCAATAATTATGGTTGATAGTATGAATGAAAATCAGTTACAGTTGATATTCCATAAACTGATGCCGTCGATTGCATAAAATCTATCTGTTAATCAAATTAGATATATCAATGTGCACTAAGGGAAGTTGATGGAGTGTAAAGCTATCAAATAATGGAATATATCATTTAGTAGACCATCGATTAATAGAATATCAACTATACAGTCAAAAGTTGTATGTGCTAGACATTTTTATCTTACTTCTGAAACAGCTACTATTGGCATTTGCAAGTATTTTCAGCAAATATGATAGGGTACAAAAAAGAATTTGGATTCAAAACTTTAAATTTATTTCAATTTCAATATATTGATTATTTACAAATCACCGTTAAAAATTTATCTTCTTTAGGTTCGTCGTACCACGGCTACCGCGTATTTGATAAAAATCAGAAATGAGATTGTTCAGGCGAGTATTTATGCTAATATTTCGTATAGATTTTATTTTTTTCTGTTAAAATATATGCATTTACCCTTTCACCATGTGCCCGTATCTATCATTATGAATGCTTAAGACTGGTGCTTAGAGTTAATAAAAAAATTGAAATGTTTAATCAATTGCTTTCAGAATAAGCTACATTTACAAATACGTAACTTTTCATGGGCTGTGACCTTTCACACAAGCCAGTAAAATGGATGTATTTTTATGTTCAGATTCTAAATATCGAGGGTTATTTTTACTATTAAATATGCTCGAATTATAATACTTAAGATAATTAAATAGAATTAACATAATATATTTGTATTCTTTTTAATCGTACTTGGTGTTTTCATTCATTAGGTTTTGGGAACTCGAGTTATACAAGATTTTGATGCCGAGAATCGAACTGCAACCCGTAGAGAACTTAATCGATTTAAAGAAATTACCGGTTCAGCATTGCCTTCCGACTCACATTTGTAAATATTTAAAATGTTAGCAAACATCAAATAGTATTAACTTCCTCTGACCATGTTTATATATGTATGTTCCATCGAAATTTTGCAAGTAGAAGTATCGAGAATGCTATTTAAGCCTCGAAAAAATCGATGATCGAATCCCAATTTTGTTGCATGGTGTATGAATGTGCAGTCTTCACGAATGAAACAAATTTTGTTTTCTTAATTTCTCTGTATTATTTACAAATTTTGCTTTTTTAATTTCTCTGCACTACAGTATCAATATCTGCCAATAAAATATAATAAGAACTAAGCAAAATATACTGTAAAGTTACTTTTAATTAAAACTAAATTAATTTTCAAATCTAACAAATAAGTGAAAAAGTCATTATATACATATAGCCATGTTCAACTTGAGATTTTACTATATTACAAATAAATTTGGTGGTTACGACAAATCAAATTAGTCTGGTGCTGGCTTTAGAGCAATTCTCAGGTTGGCTAATGAGTCTATGAAAAATAATCCTATCATAAATGAATTGCATTTTAGAGTAAATTGATGTGAGAAATTTGCTTTTAAAACATATAATTTGCATTATCGCACACGCCCGAGAAAACGCTAATTTTCTTAAAATTTGATCCATTTTTGAAACTATTCATTATCATCCATCCACTAAAACTGAATTGCAGCAAAAATATTTTATATAAAATGTTCCATTATGCGCTGACGACACTGAATTGTTTGTTAATTTCAAAAAATAGACTACTAGCTACAAATATGCATTTAAATATATATTTATGAAAATAATAACAAGTAGATAACTATTAAAAAACAAATAATATGTATCACTTGAAACTATGCTAAGATAAATTTGCATTATTTCCTGATATAACAGTAAAGAATGAGAAGATAAAATTGCAGCCCTTTTTTGTATATTTAAAATTTAAGTTCATGAACAAAAAAAGAAAATAAAAAATAGTAATGATATATTATTTTGAGTCAATATGGACCACTGCTAAAAATTGCAAACTAAATTGACTACAAACGGTAAATAACAAAGCGCTGTACTTCAAAAACTCAGAAAAAAAGTTCTTATGGCTTCCACGAAACCAAGCATTGTGCAACTGAATAGAACTCGGTACTTGAAAAATAGTTGAATGCTGTAAGGAGTTTACTACTCGGTGCTTTGTCATGAAGAGAAGTTAAAAATATGGCTTCAGTGGAGAAATCTAATGTCTGGTATTGCGTGATGTTCGATAATTTAATGGACCATGAAGCCTTCCCGCAAGAATGTAAACTAACGCTTACCGCTGCGGAGGCCATTTTAGATGGTAAAAATGCTATCGATTCCTCAGAAAGAACAGCAAGCTGCAACAAATACGTAGCAAGGCAAGCAACATTGGAAGATGATCCCTCATTTGCAGTCTCTAAGAGTCTGGGCAAGAAAGATTCTGTGGTAGGAGAGTTGATGTCAAATGCCATAGCTTTAAAAACCTCTTTTTCCATCGCAGTGATTCTTGAAGGGGGGATATCTGGCTTTGCAGTGTTCAGCGAAGCTTCGACTGTAGATTTAGAATTGTTTTCATTGAACTTCTCTGCAAATCGAAGGCAGCAGAGTGCCAGCGTTTCACCATCCAATTCGTCTTCTAACCGAATTTTCACGAGCGATCGATCAAATAAACGTACTGCGAGATAGAACGTATGCAACTTGATGTTCATTTTTTGCTTGCACTGCAGCATATAATCGATCCAAACGCTTCGCCAATAAAATGTAAAGAAATAACTGCTCTGTGCTTTACGAATGACTGCAGGAGCAAGTTGAAATGCCTTAAGTTGTTCCCGCTCTAGAAGATGGGTGAAACGATCAGATCCATATGCATCTGCATGTTGCGAATCCAATACGGGATCTGGCTCGCTAATTCGACGCTTTTTAAGTAGAGCTTGAGCGACGCCATCAACATCGCACTGGTGCACGGAGCCTTTGATTAAGATGCCTTCGGTCATACTTGCTAATGATGTGATGGATAGAAATGATTTTTGAGTAATGATTATAATCATAAACTCCTGCGTCCAAAGTTTTCATGTTTAAAAAGGCGCCAGAAACTAGCGAGATATTATTTAAATTATGCCGCCAGAAATACAGATATTTTTAAATTAAACCGCCAAAGTTTACATATTTAAAATATCGCGGGAACATTCATTAATACTTTTTAAATTTTTCTACGGTACATAATGAATATTCCCAACCAATATATGACATCATTTTTTCAGCTGTTTTAGCTAAAAAAAATTCCGAGGTATTTTGATGATCATCACTGCCTTTCTCGCCTTGCACTCATCGATTTTGTCCTTTCGGAAAAATATTGCATAAATCTGTAATCGCAAAAGTCGTTACATTTCATTTGTGCACTATATAAAACATGCAGGTATAAATATAAGAAAAATCAAATCAACTATTCCAATTAATACATTTGAGTTATCCTTCATAAAAGAGTCTGGCCTGCAGCACAACAGGTGCACACATTTTATTTCAAGTTGGTACTATGTCCTAGCGCAGCATAGAAGGAGGTCGGTAGATGCAGACACTCTGGATGCACTGCTGGTATACTACCCAAGGCGAAACGCGTGCACTCATCATCTTCCAAGCAAGGCAGTTTGATTAAGGATATTCTAACGAGCAACTCTATAGATGATTAATATTCTATATTCATAAAGTGTCAGCAGAGCACTAGCATTGAAGACATGCTCAGTTGCAAGCATCATCTTATTAAACTGCATTTGAGGCCACCACCAATACATGGAGCATTAACTGCAATAATATTAGCTATATGTGTATTCTATGCAATGTCTATTGATGTAATTTTTCAACAATGTGAAAATTTTACTCACTTGCTGTTGGCTATTATCAGCAAAAAAGACACCAAATAGTGCTCCAAATTATACCTGCTTGAATAAATAACCTTGTAAACTCGGTCTATCAACAAACATGGAATTAAAGTAATTTATATTGGAGGGCAGCAAGCCTTGTTTGCTAGCTCAGGAGTGAGTGCAACTGTTAGAAATTAGCTCTCTTTGGGATTAATTCTATTTTGTAGCTATGGTAAGTTTCTTCTGAAGCTGTTGAAGCTTTAGTACAGATTATAAGAGCAGGTTTCAGTTTAGGTTATGAAAACAAACATTTCATTGAATGGAACGCCAGCCAGTTTATATTTCTAATTATGTTCAAGTTATCTTTCCTCCATTGCCACAGCTTGGCATGCATTACTATACACATTCTGTCATTGTTTCCTACGGATTTTGTTGCATTTCATATTCCTCACTGCTGAAGACTGGGGAAAGGCTACCTACATTGGCTATCAAACTGGAGCTAAGCTGGCCTAAGCTACAAAGGAGCTGAAATTGAAGGCCATACAAGTCATGTTGCCTCTTCTAGAATTTGACAAGTGCATCACCGAGCTCATTTAAAGGTACAAAGGAAACAATATGCATTATTACATTGTGGATGAATGTTTACATTTCAGATTTCAAGGAATTTTATTATTTTAATGCTGAAAGATACTAAATGAACAAGCTGCTGTGTTTGTGGTGCAGCTTGAATCTTTCCTTTGTACACTTTCTATGACTATGAAGTATCAAATGAGTTTGCATATATGCCACTATAGTGCAAATGATTAAAAAAGTTAAAATCAAACTCCAAAATTTTAATGTTTCAAACACTTTTCAAATTTTTTGATTCATGTATCAGTCAAATTTTACCCTAAGTTGGTCTTAATATAGAACTATTGGTATAAAAAATTTTCTTTTATTTGAGCAATGAACATATTTGAAGATTTAAGTATACAAATGAACATCGAATTGTGCAATGTTCTAGGAACATATTCAGTTACTGTACATTTAACAAATATTAGTATTCTAGATTCTACTTTAGTTTAGCTCATTGATATGTAGTATATTTGTAACCAATATTATATTTTGTTCAGGAAGCAAAATACGATGCTGTCAAAAGAGGAGCTGCTTCAATGTCCAAAATTGAGGTATCGAGTGACAAACCCCTAGAAGTAGAAGGCCAATCCGTACCACCAAATGCACTAGTATCTGAGAAAGTCCAAGGTCTAACTAGTATTATCTATGTATATCATGTTGGTATCAGGAAATAATGCAAATTTATTGTAACTTTTACTCAAGGAACAAAAACGATTCTTTTTTTACGGTTATCGACTGATTGTTATTTTTGTCATGTATATTGTTTTGAATACATATTTGCAGTTGGAACTCTAGTATTTGATAGCAACGTGAAACAATTCAGTATTGTCAGGACATAATGGAACATTTTTTATCAAAAAATTTCGCTTCAATTCAGTTCTAAGTGGTGAATGATTTCAAAAAAGAATTCCATCCAATAGCTTATAATCATTTGTGGTATTTTTTGTGGAGGTTTCAATATAGTGGTTACATTCAATTTTTTGACATCGGCTGAACTAAGAATACGACACCAATGTTGTCAATACTTTTTTGTAAAAGAGTACTATATAGAAAATGAATAAATCATATACATTAGAAATTCAAAAAATCATATGGGCCCATTCTAAATATCAACAAGTTCAATATCGGTTAAAAGGCAAAAATGTAAATTCAGAAAACAATAATTTTTTGCCAGTTTCTACTATTTCCATTCTGAAGGGTCGAATACTCCAACATCATCTGGTGCCGCTTTCTCCTCAACAGATTTGCCTCTCTCTTCAATGGGATCCTTTGATTCAGCCTTTGCTCGTTTTTTATTACTACCGACTTTGTTTTTTGTGTCAGAGTCCTTACTCCTTGAATGCTTTTTTGATTCCTTTGCATTATCGCCCATATCGATGGCAGCTATTATTCCTGCTATCTAACTCAGTAAAAAAAGTATGAACATTTAAGAATTCTTTCAAAAATTTACACTGTACATCTGTCTCGATTTAACGGTTTTATGATAATCACGAAATGAAATGTTAAAGCTCATAAATTATTTATCAGTATATGTATGTCTGCATGCAAGTACTCCTCATATAAACTTTGTATACATAAATGTATATACGCTTTTATCCCAAAGAGCCTCACCACATGAACATGCAATATTAATATTGAAAAATCTTCAAACTCTTATACAATATTCAAAAATATGTTTTGTCACTTCATAATATGACAAATTTATAAAAAAACTTCTGCTTGCAAATATACTACATTAATATGGGGTGAGCTACGATTGATTGTAACACACATATATATATATATATGTACATTGTATTTAGTAAATTTACCATTTTATTGTATGCATCATGCGACTTTTGATATCTTTGCAATACTGTTGCCTCCTCCTTTTTACGTAGAATTTCAAAATTGGAATCAATTGATTCATCGACTAGTCCCGAAAGCTCAAGAGATCGATCTGTAAGTCTTCGATGCACAACTTCTTTTGATATATTTCTGCACGAATCTATGATTCCTTTAGCCATTCCTGACCACTTTGAAACCTAGCAATTACACACACACGCACATATATATATATATATATATATATCACTTATACAGTAAAAAAGCACAAACTAGCTTGCAGTGTATAATATGTATTTATAAAGTAAGCGTACATTTTACTAATAAATTACATTCCTAATAATAAGTTTTGATATAGAATCTTAATTTTTACGAATATGTCCATGCACATAAATATTCACCGACGTAAAAAAATACATACTAGACCATACATTCAATAACTTCATTATTACACATAAATCAAGATATGTTACGCACGCGTATGTACATATATAACAAATATGTATTATTACCTCATTGGAATTAATAAATTTCCTCAAAAAATTAGTAACGAATATGGACATTTCAGGAAAAGAGGGATTATACCGGTACAAATCAATAGCTTCTTGAAGAAGCCGGAAGGTTTCGTTAACTATAGCTTGCTGCATTTGATAAAAATAAACATGAGATATATAAATTAAGTATACATACTTCGGAACTAATTTTACTTAAAATGATGCTGCACTATTTTTTCCTACTGCAACATATAAAAAAAATTAAAGGAATATTTGAAAGGTGAAGTGTACATATATATATGATGTAAAACTAAAATTTAAAGTGCATTGTAGAAACATAGAAAAGCAATAAAATAAAAGATAATTTTTGGAGTCAAGCTGTTAAATGAACATAGCAGCACTCTGTATATTGCATGCCAGCCATTTTATCTTCAATACATGCATAAATACAGAGAATGATGAGGAATTTTCTAACAATTCAATATATATATACATATCAGTATGTACGTCATATATTATACCTGGACTGGTCGAGTTTCTACTAAGGTACTAGAAAGACTTAAGAGCCTGTGCAATGCAGGAGGTGCATCCACTGATGGCTTAAATCGTTTACTGAAACTACTGCTTTCCAAAACCTATAAAATAATATTCACATAAAAAGTACACGAATATCGATATTGAATGAAATTCCAATTCCAATTTGATAAAGATAACGCCAGCCATTTGCACATGGAGTAAACTTTGAATGCAACAAATATCCTAGGACTACCAAACTAATTTAGTTACATCCAAAATTAATTGTACCCTAAAGTATAAAGATGAACTTGAACATAATTTAATATTTTCATTCTATTGTTATACTTAAAAATTCATTATATCCGATATTTTATGCAACATAGTATGTAGCCTTAATTGAATAATAGCCATAGAAATTGTTTTGAATGTACCTGGAGAATGAAGGGTATAGTAGGTATATACACATTTGTGGAAGCCGCAAGTTGATGTAATATTCGAATATAGTGTGCTCGCAAAGGGAAATAATTGAGTCCCGGAACTAGACCAATTACACCAGTAATTATGGTTATTAATGGATGCGCAAGCATAAATAATTCGTCTTTGCCTGGATAATCTGAAAAAAGGAATGCCACGTAAGAATATTAATACGAATACTCAAGAGGAGATCCTCTATAATCTTTTGTTTTTTAATCATTTGTTTTAGTTAATTCTGCTATTACAACTCAGCCAAGAAGATTTTTTCTTATTCCTTTCAATTAAACCTTAAATTCATGTCAAAAGGACAACATTAGCTCAAAAAATTTAGAAGTTCTACAGCATACATTCATTTCATTCGATTTCAGCCATAAGCAGCAATTAGGCAAAAATGCAAATAAAGTTCATTTTATATAAAGCCAAAAAAAATATTTTTGTAAGATATTATATCAACTGCGATATATAAATGTGAAAGCGTAAAAAGAGTTCATTCAATTTTAATCTAAATTTATTCAAAAAATCACTGATTCACGAATCCACTCAAATCAGTTAAGCAATAGAAATATACATATATTTCAACTAAAATAAGACTTTGTTGGCTGATTTTATCAAAGTGATAAAAGAATAGAGTGAATTATGTAAATATCGCTAGTACGAAACAAAAATATGTTTCCTAGATTGATGAGCAGACAAAAATTGATGAAAGACATTACAAATTAAGACCCCCTACCAGAAATAATTGCCGCCCAAAGACGAATGCAGAGCAGAAACTGCCATTTTAAGACCTCCCCGATAGCTTCTTTTGCTGTTTTAGATACTGCTTGTCTCAATAAAAGCGCTAATTGACGAATAAAAGCAAATGCAGCCTGTAACAAATAATGAATAGGCAACAAAGTTTCCAGAAAATTTAAAAATTTCAAATTTGCATAATACTAGCAAAAAGTTGCAGTCAATAGAAACATTTCAAATTCTATATTGTTGCTTTTTGCAAAAACTATTATGGAACAATAGTATTTGATAATACATTGACAACAACTAGTAGACTACATGTTATACTGGCAACTTTTTTGCATACTAGATGGAAAACATAGCATTTTAGAAGTATTCTATATTAATTCTATAATCCTATTCAAGTTTTATTATAAATTTATGTATGTATATATCAGTGTGTGCATATATATATGAATTTATATATTAGTGTTTGTCTGTAAGTTTTTAACCTGATAAGAGTTCACCATATCCACTCCAAATAATTCAACAAGGCAATTTCCACGAAAAGTAATTGAAGGCTGATTGCGTTCACTGAATGACGTACAGCACTTTGCATACGCAACATACATGCTTTTAAGAGATTGTTCGGCGAATGGAAAAGGCTGATTTTGAGTCATCTCTCTGATTCGCAAATAAGCCAGAATCTAAAAAAGTTTAAGGTTAAGATTATTACAATAAACTTTGTATATAACGCATTTGCTTCCAACAAATTTTCACTTATACCAAGCTGACAAAATATTCATATTGTGTCCATGCGTAAAATTCAGATTTCCAAACACAATAAATTGAATTGGTAATCCCGACTAATTTGGTATGTCTAAAGATTACTGTAATATTAGGGCGAGTTGAATAAATAAAGCTAATTTGTTATATAGTTCATGACATGAAACTAAGAATTATTTGAACAATAAAACTGGTCACTATTTATAGAGAATTTGAAACGGAAAATACGTAGTTTATAACTTTTCATCTTGTAATAAGTTCATTTTCTTAATCCAAATTACAGAATAATTTCTCAAAGATTAAAAAAAGATTCAAAATTATTTACGACCAATAAAAATGCATTTTCATCAAGGAATCGGTGTATCAAGTCAGATGAAAAACGAGTGAAAATGCATAAGCAAGTTAATTTTCCAGTGAATTTATGATTGAGCACGATTTTCATTTCTCTGTAGCATCTCAGTATCTTTCATAACAGCATACAAGATACAGAAGCATAGGTTTAATTTTGTCCATTTTTGTAAGGTTACTGTTAGGAAAGGTAACATGCACGATAAGTGACCTGTCGACAACTCCAAGCAATTATTATTTATATTTAACAAAATCAAAATGTTACACTTATGAATCTAGAAAATGTCATTAAAAAGGATGGAAATGATAGCATTACAATGGATCACATCACGTTAACTACATAGCAATATTTAACAATCCAGGTTGGAGAAATACTCAAAATGCTCATAGTTTTAATAAGGAAGGTGGAAAAAATTGACCTGAATTTTTTTAACTAACTTGAACTTTTGACATATTTATAGTCATGATGCCATTTCTAGAATTTGAATACATATATACACAGTTAACGTCGGATACAATTAATTCGCAATGAAGCAATTTTCACATATAAAGATCAATCGAAAAGAAATGTTTTTTCCAACTTCAGCGTTAGATTTTTGGTTCAGTGGTTCTGACAAGTTTGTATATTCAAGTTTCCATTACGTATATATATTTATATATAAATATGCATATTTTTACCTATAAGTACTAAAACTAGTGATGGAAAAAAATATACATTTTAAAAGTAGATATCTTTTCAATAAAACAAAGAAAATTAATCAAAAGTAAGTAAGAAGAATGAGAAAAATATTTGTGATTTATTATATATATTTACGTACAAAGACTTACATGTAAAGTTGATTCGGTTGTTCTTGCATCTGTATTTTCATCTGTCGGCTTCGCTTTCGAAACATCTGTCCACACGGCAACCAGATACTTCAAGTAACTCTTTCTTAAGATATCAAATGGGTACAGAAATATCGTGTAGTGTTGTAGAGAACGCAACATTGTTGCCAGCAAATTTTGGTCTTGCAAGTTTTCCATCATGTGTTGGAGCGATTTGAAGAAACTGATCAAAATTGGCTACATAGATAAAACCAGATGCTTGAATTCTTTGACATTTTTCCAAACTATATATGAATGTAATAAATTTATACTTTAGAACTTGAACTACATCTATATAGTTAAGCTATATCTCTTAAAAGTTGTACAATGAAATTGAAATGAATAATTTTCAAGTTTCCAAGAAATCTTGAAAAGAATACATAAATATCAACATTTTAATAAGTTACATAATCACAAATTTTTGATTTAAAAAGTCATTTTATGACATTTATGTAAATTATTTAAAATTATAAAAAATGCCAATAATTTATATTTATAGCTAATTTTGTCTGACGAAACATTTAGAAAAATAAAGCAATATTATCATTTTTAAGCAAATACTGTCATAATCCTAGCATGCATAGAGGCACTGCTACTCAACAATACTTAAACAAATTTCTCTACCACTCTTTTGGTGAAGTTTTTAATGGCCAGCAGATAATATTTTTTCCTCCATAGAAAAGTCATTTTCCATCCTCTCAGTGATTGCATTGAATTATAGCTTTGTCTTTTAAGTTAGGCTATACTGGCCTACTTGTTAAAATATAATGCCATTCAGAAATTTGTTACATATGACAGAATAAAAATTACGACTAGATGTTATTCATATATTTTTCATTCAATCTGCCAATACAACAACATAGAAGAATATGTATCAAAAGATAGGACTACCTTTAAACTTTTCCACTGCTTTCTCTTTTGAAGTTTCAAAAATTCATCTTTGCCGAGCACTAATTTTCCTACATTAAGCTCCTTTGCAGTCTGTAGAATTTTTTCCTTTTCTGTAAGATAACAGAAAAAATCAATTATTATTGCTTACTTCAATGGAATTGTTTACGTATTGAACCTACTTTTCAATACACCACTTTTGGAATGAAATAAAAAAATAAATGCAATATGAGAAACTAATATACGATAATAATGTATTTGCTTAAAGCACAATAATAGGCATGGATATCAAAATATAAGAGCCAAGCGGTTTCACCATTTCAGAATAAATATAAAATAGTACTGGAGGTAGTTGAATGTTCATTAATCATCCCATATACATATGAAAAAATTGGCGGTACACCGGTCTGACATCTGTTCAGATTAAAGATTTATGTACTAAGCTTTTTGAACTTGCCGATAATTGTGGAATTATTCGTTTCAGAAAAAAATAAATTTATTGGTACATAATTAAATTGCAAATGGCTCCAGTCTTAGTAACAGATTCTCTTGGATTGTAAAAACTAAGGCATTGAATATGGCCGTATCCTACCCTACGACCAGCATCATTATCTAGAATGAACTGAATTTGAATTTTATTAACTGATTCAATTGCAATAATAGCATCAAAATGATTCCATTTACATATTTGTAATCCTTACTAGCTGTATTGGTTGGTTTTTAAAATTATTTGTCACAAATAGACTAATTTTTTAAAGGATTCGTTTATCTTTTGCGTTTACACCAGTGTACCACCAACACCATTGTATATGAATCGCAATTATATTCAACACTAAACGTTTGAAGTTGAACTATTTACTGAACTGATACAAAAGAATCTGTTAGTATTTTGAATTTGATGACTTTAATATTCAATACCTATCCCCTTTATAAATCATGAATATATTTATCGCGGAACTGCAAACTGAGTCGAAAGAATCTTGCAAGAAATCAGATTCTAAAAAATAAGATTAGGAACGATAAAAAGTTGAGAATAAAATGATTGGTTGTTACTAGACAGCAGTTTTCCAAACTGCTCTTATAAACGATCAAATTCGTTTAGATCCGGAATATTTAGCTGTTTTTGTGGTGGCATTCGAACGTTCGATTCCCTTCATTTACCTTACAAATTTATGCCATAAGGAATTTATGAATAATCGTGTTATATGGAAAACTTGATAAAAAATTTCAAGTATCTAGTAAGTACTACAAAGTAAAGAAAATTTAGTCTGCTGTGCTAGTCATAAGTATATTAATATCGGAATGATGTACACGGTTCCAATTACAATAAAATGATTTTAAAGGAAAATTATTTTATTTGCCTTTTTTTGAAACCTTGGAAGAAGTGCTATCTTTTACATCCTTTTCTGCTTGAGAGAGTGCTTGTTGAACCTACTTCAACAGATTTTACAAAAAGCTTTTAATGAAGTGAAAAATTACAAATTTAATGTATCCAATAATATTATTACGAGCAACAAACACACAATAAAGAATTCAACAGTAACTTTTTTCAAAATATATATACAGTACGTGAAAATAAATAAATTGATGTATTAGATTGACAAAAATATGACCATCTGTTCACGAGACATCCGAGAGCTGCTATAACATACATGTTCTTTTGCATCAGCATCATTTGCTATAAAACAAACTATCCATAGAGCATATTTTCTATCGAATAATCAAGCCAAAGAAATGAAATTGTTTTGAATTTTTGCTCATAGATAGTAAATCAAATAATGAAATGAGACCAAAATGGGTTAAAAAATTAGTGTTTATATTCACTAGCTTGTATGATATTCCGCCCCATGCGCATATAGCATACTAACCTACTCTTAAACTTTTGTGCAATGCAATTTTAAAGAGAAAACGGAGACTTTGAAGATAGCTCTAATTCATGTATTCAAAAGTTATGGTACTCTAAGAATCAATTATAGTATAATAAATTAATTTTTTTCAAAATATTCCTCAAAATTAAGACATTGCATTTTGATCTTTTTTAAAGTCAGTACGCGTCATAATTGAAAAAATAAAAGTATTGCAAAAACGAAAAGAAAAATGCCATCGTCGAAAAGGTCTACTTTAAAAGCGAACAATACAAGGAAAAACTGTGATTTCTTTCAAAAATTTCATTTGTTCGCTTTTGTAAAGAATGAGCTGCATGGGTAAATTTGTTGAATAGACCACAAGAAAGAAAGAATTTTTAATTAAAAATATCGCTTACGTTGAATTAGATTTAATTCGTTTAAACCTCGCATAGGTGCCATTTCAGCTCGTAATGAGCTTATTTCTGAAAAAAATCAAATTTCATAATAATGTTATAAACCATTGAAACAAGTTAAAAGAATTTTGTGGCCTATTCTACACTTTTACCAGTGAACAAAATGGGCAAAAAGCCAGTTATCTTTGTCCATATTATGCCAAAAAAACTATTTTTCAACATTTTTACATGGAACTTTTACAAAAAGAAAATTATCTGGGTCACGAAGAATAACTATTACTATGAAAGTTTATAAGCCATTATCATTTAAAGTCTTCTTAACATTTTAGAAATAATTCTGAAAAATTTGGGTTTCCAGCAAAGAAGAACTATGGACCAAAAAAGCTACTAATCTGTTTTTACGTATTAAAATAATTTTTACCGCTTATTGAGCTCAAAATCCTTCTTTTCGATTAGTGACCTGGCCTATCCTACACATTCACCTGCTCAGTTTGTTCTTTACATAACTGGATAAAGCAATCTTTTTCTAAATAAACAGTTTTTCATGTTCTCAGTTTTTAAATTTATGTAATATACACATAAAAATGAGAGATAAATTCAATTCTAACCTGCTTCGGAAACATGTGAAACATAAAAGCTTTGTGCGCATTTGTAAGGCACGAAATCATCAGCTCATTATATATATCTCCATGGGGAAAACTATATTTTTTTGCCATTTTCTTGATTGTTTTATTTTCCTAGTAACATGCAGAAAGCAAGTAACGAAATACTTTGAAAATTTGATATCACGGTATATGAAGATAATGGCAGTACACCGGTGTAGACACAAAGTATGCACAAATCTTTTTAAATAATTAGCTTATTTGAAATCAAGAATTTCAAGAGCCAGCCAATACAGTTGGTAAGGATTACAAAAAAGGATCATTCTGGTGTTACAATTGCAATTGAATGAATAAGTGAGGTTTAAATCCGGCTCGTACTAGTGAATAATCCTGGTCGCAGAATAGCATACGAATGTATTCAGCGCTTTTTTCTTTACAATTCAGGAGAATCTGCTATCAAAACTTGAGTAATTTGCACCTTTATTTTACACAGATAAATATAATTTTTATTCAAATCGAGTAATATGACAATCATTGGCAACTTTAAAACTCAGTATATAAATTTTTAATTTGAAAAGAAGACTTATACCAGACCGGTGTACCACCAATATCTTCATGGACTGTATAATAAAGATCGAAATTATGCGTATTTTTCTGCTGAAAGCCTTTAATACAAATAAAATAAGAAATATATTTATTTCACTTGAAAACGAATGGCTCTATCCAAAATTACCGATATGCAGCAAACTTCGGGTATAACGAATTTCTCAAGATCATCGAATCAATTCGTTACATCTGAAAATCTTAAACTAAACCTAGAACAAAACAATCTCTTTATTTATTCACGATAAGATAAAATTTGCTCAAAGTGAATTCGTTATTTCCAAAATTTATTGTATAGACTTAATATATGTAATGTCTTCATTTTATTAAAAAAAGCATTTTTATTTCTCTATGCCCCCAAAATAGCACATGCTTATTTATTGTATAGCTGATATAAAGATTCACATTCAAATTTAGGCTTTAGTGTATAAATTGTGATACTTTGAATATGTAAAAGTAAAAAAAATTCATTTTCAGTGATGATTTCACCTCTTCTCCCAAATAGCAACCAGCTTTAAAGGCATGAATAAGTTGCTGAAGTCCTTTCAAAGAGCGTTTAATGAAAGCAGATTCTTGTAATTCTCTCAAACAATCCTTCGTTACAGCAATTTCATTATTTTTTCGCTTTTTTTCTCCCATTTTATTCTCTTCATCCTCATCTGAACTCTGCATGAGTAAGGTCGGTTTATATCTTTATCAATTGTATGTTTAACAAAAAATATGCATTAGAATGCTTTGAACAAGAAAAATAAAAATAGCAAGACATTTTATTTAAAAAATAAGAACAAAAATAAAAAGCATATGAATATCTTGATTGCACAATTCCGCCTTCTTCACATTAGTAGTCTCATTCTGGTTTAAGCACGCATACCAGGTAATTATACACAAAATTCTTGTAAAATTAGTGTTCAGCATTTCTCACAAATTCATTCTCAATTTTTAAGAAGCAGACGGCAGATATTGCCAATAAAAGAATTACAAAAGACAAATTTGTTCAAAGGATATTTAAAAAAAGTGAAGCTAAAAGATGTAGCCGATTTTTGAAAAAAGCACAGTAATCTATTTTCTAGGGATACACGATTCTCTCTTCCATATTTTGAACATGGGAGATTCCAGCAAAAGTAAGCTTGAGAATTAATTTTTATCAAATAGAGGTATATTTTAGACTTACATCCAGTGCAGTTGGATCGAAATTAAGTAAGTCTGGCTCCTCTTCTTTGAGATATTTAAAAAATTCCGGATCTCTCTCAGACAATGCTTGCAACTCATGCGCGTGAGCATAAACCTCGTCATCTTCTCCAATTGGATTTTCGTCAATACTTTCCGAATTATCTTCTGCAGAAACGTCATCTGAAACATCTACATCCTCTGAGTCACTATTTGCAACATCAAAATCAAAATTTTTGCCTTCATCATTGCTCGATTCAACACCATTTTCCAGCATATCTAATTCATCTGAATCAGTGGCATCATGATCATCTTCACCGCTAGTACTTGCATCTGAGCTATCTTTTACAAAATTTACATTCTGACGCTGGGCACTAATCGCTTTAGCTATTTTCGCCATTTTTAATAAGAATCTCAGGACACTTTAGTGGCAATCTGGTTCTTGGTATATCGTGTAAAAATCTCCCAGAGCGGAACGTGTCGAAAATGAAATGCGCTAAACTTCGGAAGATGGACGGAGACCTAATGAAATTTTCGTCGCTGCGTTCAGCCTTACGTTACAGAAATATTGTAATTGAAGTGCTAGAAATTTGATTGGATACAAATCGTATCTTGATATTTGATTCGCTGATTTTTAGGCCTATTAAACTCAATAAATTTTTTTCACCATGAAATTAAAAACTCAGGTATCGGTTTAAAGGCCTTCAAGTACTTTGTAGTAAACTGTCAAAAACACTTCAAGAAATGAAGCAAAAAAGATCAAAAGCCGTGCTTTTAACAATAATTGAAAGAAATTCTAGCATATCTCATTTCTTAAATTCTTAGATTCTAACCGAACAAAAAAATATTTGTTTTTCGATACAAAATGATTGTTAGCAAAAATACCTAATATAAGAATATATTGTCATAGGCCATAGTCTAAAAACTCCCATGCACATATGTAGTTCTTACAGATTCCAAACCCCAAAATTTTTCGATATAATCATAACTATTGATAACTAATATTAGTAATCTTGTTAAACAAGTATTTAAGTTCCTAGTGCCAAAATTTCAACTGTTATTTCCATTTTTCTTTCAAGATTGTCATCTATGATCCACTTACATCTTATCTGTACTTAAAAGTCTAATGGACAAAACCGATTCCCAAATATTTCAGGCAACTACTTTTTATGCAACATTTTGTAAAGCTATTTATCACTTTCTACTTACTTTTGTAAATAACAACATTACATCTTACATTTTGATGCACAAATGTCTGCAGAATTTAACAGGATTTCTGAAAATGTTAGCAATGTACTCAAAATTTATTGCACTTGTTTGCTTTAGCTTCAATCAGTATTACTTTAAGAATTATTGTTAGGAATGCAACATGCAACATAGACACAATAAATCTGTGACAGAATACGCATATTATTACATCCTAAATTGTGTTGATAGAAGTGAAATAACTTCATCAACACAACAAAATATCATTTATTAAAACTTGTTCTCATAATCAGAACTGAAACTTCATGGTATCAGAAGAAATGTACCGCAGCTACAGAATAGAATTAACTCCCTTAGGGGTTAATTCCTGACAATTGTAGTGCACTTTGATTTTATTCAATAGACTGAACAGCAAAAAAATTGGATAAAGCTTCTCAGTCAATTGATTTTTGGCAAATAAGCACCAAATAGTGTTCATAAAGTGTTGATATCAAGGTAGTAATGGCAGTTACATGCTAGGAAATTCCAATATAAATCTGGAGCAACTAGTTGATGCAACATCTTTACTGCAAAATTGTATCATATTCTTTAACTTGAACATAAGTAAAGGGAATGTTTTACTTCAACAACACAATATACAAAGGAATTTGCAACACACTGGTGTAAAAATAAAATGCAACTAAATCTTTTAAATATTTATGCAATCAACAATTTTAAATCACCAATCAATACTGCTGAAAAATTTAATCATCCAGAAAAGTTCAAAATAATCAGATAGCTAAAAAAAGATGGTGATTTAATGATTTGTACTTGCAAATTATAGCACAAATAGCTTCTGTTAAAAATTTTGTTTTAAATACTAATTAATGTGCACATGTTGAATCCAGAATTGAAAATTGTGTTGCCAACACTCAACGTTGCACACAATTTAGAAGTTTAAATTATCTCAGCATTGACTATCTTGTATTTTTTTGTAATACCCCAAAAATGAGTGATGTGACATTCTAAAACTTAAAAGAAAATAATCTTTTTCTATTATCGCATCATATTTTTTTATTTGAATGTTAACTCTTACAACTCAATTCATACTATTTACATTAGAACATACTTTAATTATTCAAATTATGCTGAGGTGAATACTTTGATTGTCAATTAGAAAAGAACAAAGAATCAAAAAAAGACAAGGATATGTTCCTACAGAAAGAAATACAGATGATGTATTCTTTGGTATACATCATGTTAGACAATATAAATTGCAGCTTCTATTTAAGACTTGTTTAAAGAGTGTAAAATATATTTTTGGGGTGCCAAAATGAAAGATAGAATATAACATAGTAAATATAAATTCAATAACTAAACAAATAAGCTTGGCATCTAGTTTTTAATAAGACCATGGTAACTTAAATTTAAATTTGGATCTGAGGATTGTGAACTAAAAACAGAAGTGATTTTTATTGCATCAAAATTTTGTTTCTTGAATACATACTTGTCAGGAAGAATAGGATAAGATGATATCCACCTCATATCTTAATTGTATAGTAACCAATTTGCTCATAACTTTTTTGCACATATTACAACTTGCTTTTATTTTAAGATTGTAAAACATCAAAGGATAGCAATAAAAAATAAATTGCATTTTTTAAATTTTTTTCAGCAACACAATGATCTGCACTAATATTTTTTTGCAACTATTTTCATAGTATCAAGTGGATCAAAAATGGCAATAGAGACATGACTGCTACATGCACATTTTTGTGATTGTCAAATTGGCCACAGTACAGAATAGAAAGTTTAACAAGAAAGCTTGAATAAATTAGGGATAATTGATAATATTTTTACATTTAGTTGTACCTTTTCATAAACAAATACATTTAAACTATCTTGCTTGAGATCTTTAAAAAGTTCAAAAATATGTTTTTTAGTAGCTCATGAAGAGAGTTTTAAATGTCAGCCACATTTTCACAAAAAATCAGTGTTAATTCTAAATCCAAATACTTTTTTTATTTAAAGTAGAAAGTATTTTTTTGAGTGCTTGCATTTCTCAGAGCCCTTTTTCAAATGCCAGTATCTGTTTGTAATTAATGTAAAATTATATGAATCAGAACAGATTCATTCAGTATAATGCATACCTATGCTTTGTTATGCTATTTTTAAATTTAATTTGAGACCGATGCAGTTTGAATCCCTATTTCTGTACAAAACTATGTAAATGCATGAACAAAAATATCAAGTTAGTTGCAAAAGGTAAATTTTAACTTTGCAAATTTTTTAAACTAAATTCAGAATTTTATTATTATGAATGTGTTCAAACAAGACTCAAAACTAAGGCAAAGAGTATATTTACACAGACATAAATTGTGTTGCTGGAAATGAACATACTTTGTAACAAGACACAAATCCTAAACTTAGCCCATCATCAAAAATCCAGCAATTACTTGCTATCAACTTAGAATTTCAATATGTAGAACAATGACTAGCCATAAAACAGAATTCCACAGCTGTAACATGAATTTAACTGTTAACAAGTTAGTTCCAAACATTTATTAACAGCAAAACAAAAAGTCATCCACCTTTTACTCATGGAACGTTATAATCTTCACTGAAAATTTTGGGTATTTAAATGCATGATATGAATCAATGTAAAAATGTATTCAATGATATGGTGATGGGACAGGATACTTGTTTGTAAGGCTTTGCATGAATCCAGTATTGAACAAATATTAAGTTGTCACCATTTAGCTGAAGTTAAAAATAATTTTTTTGGTATGTTTAAACAAACAAATTCTAGATTTCAATGTGGATTTATCCATGCTGTTACAAATTAGTCCAAAATTCAGATTTGAATCTGCCCTAAACTCTGGGCATAAATCAAGGTTTCAGATATAAATCCTTCTAAAAATTTTTAGACACCAAGGAAACAGGTTCAATTTCTCCATATTTTAATTCAAATCTTTTCTTTTATATATTTCATATCTTCCATTGTAATTTATTTTCTCTTTTCTCATTGGCTCAAACCTTTATTTGTACAAGAGATTTCTAGATTTTGGATTTGGATCCTTATTTCTTAATAATATTCATAATCTGTCCTGTACTAAATTCAATCAAAATTGTTGAATCCCTGCAAACTTTGCTATTTTTTACTCAAAGATAACAGTATGTGAATATAAAAATGCAGAAAAATAATGCATCTTTCAATTTCATTTCAATGCAAGACTGGATAGATTTATTAATGCTGCTATGTGAAAAAAATGTACTTGGTGAGGGTATCATATTGGTAGATGAAAGTGCCATAACATGATTTGTTTTGCTCTGCAATTTGTTATGCAGTTATGATTTATTATTAGTTATTTGTTATATACTTATGTACAATTCTTGCAAGGAGTAGTTATTCTATTGACTTGACTAGTCTTGTATGTGTATTCTCTCAAGTTGTATGGTGCTGACAAGATTTGTTCTATGCAGCACATGAAATAGAAAAAAATATGCTATATTTGCGTGTGGTTTCGCATTTTCTTGTTTGCCCTGTGCTTCCTGATTCATGCATGGAATACATTTATCGATTTCTAACAGAAAGTTTTTGTCAGCATTCTAAAATGTGTCACGTTCTACATCCAAGTATATTTGAGCTTACAGCAGTGATGATATGGATAGCTTTTTTGTATTGATTGCATAAATTTATGTGTAATGATTGTAAATATCTTTTCCATGGGTACATGCTACCCAATTCTATGTGTATGTATATTCATCTACACTTGTTCGAGTGTGTATCAGCAATCACTGCAATCGTGACTTACCAGATTCTCTTAATGATTAAAAAAAGTTCATACAAGTATCATGGTAATAGGTAGCATCGCAAATTCTTGACCGAGCATTTTTGATTTATTCGATTGAATTTTAAGTTACCTTGCTGATTGTAGCTTTAAATTGCGTGACCGTTGACTGCAAAATTTACTGCAGTCACAAATAATTACTTTGGATTCATTACAAATCAGTATTAGAGTTGCCGAGACAATAAAATTTTAAGAACAACATAATTATTAAAGAAAAAAACTATTCTCAGTTGCCACAATGGTATTCTCCAATGCAAGGCTTTTTGAATTGAGATCGTTGATAAGTGATGGCAGTCTGCCTCGAAAGGATTCGACAGGAATGAAGGTTGCTATAATTTTATTTTTGAAAATCTACGATAATTACATGCTTCTCTTTTTGGTGTTTTCAAAGGATAACATGCTACATTGAAATTTTACTTTAATTGCATAAAATATCAGAAAATTTTTTCTAGAGGATTGGAGCATTTTGTTTTCTTTATATAAGGCAATTCGTAAAAATTGGAATCGAAATATAACATCAGTCATGTCATTTCCTCTATTCTTGGAGTTCCAGCGATTTTCTTAGAGGGTAGCAGTGATAAAAATGAAGCAAAATTAGTTTCCTTTCTGAAATAGGACACAAAAAATTTTATTTTTATGTCATAGTTTAATGCACATTCTGTATTTTTTGTTTATTTTAGTTCTAATTTAAAATATGTTGTGAGTTTTTTTTCAATATATATTCATTTCTTCGTTATTGAAGTTTTCTAAAATTGATGCTGCTTGCACTGGATCTGATAATAGCATTATTTTAGCTTTTGGAGATGGTCAAATTATTCAAATCAGCTCTGAAGGTATGTCATCACGGCGATTTATTCTTTATTTTTTCAGCAGTATTGTAATAAACAAGTTACAGTGAAAATATGGCAAGCGTCTATAGTTCTGAAAATGATTCAGATATGATTATATGCATACTTGTTTTTTCTGCCCCTAAAAATTAGGGATTAGTTATATGAAACCTCAAATTTTAGCCAATTTTCTAAGATGAAATGTATATCTTTCGACCAATCAGCATAAGGCAAATATTTTTCTATTGAAAAAATGCGATTTATTAGCTTTTTTAATGTTATTTGGTGCCATAATTTAGCACTAGTCTCCTGTTATATTTAGTTGTGTTAAATAGTTTAACTGGTAGTTAGAAAAGGTGAAAATTTTATGGCTTACTAGACAAAAAATGAATGAAAAGTGAAATCTCTCAGATTCATGAGTGGTGTAAAATTGCGTAGTAGTACTTTTCTAGAATCACGTATCAGATAATGATGCTCCTGTTATGATATCTTTCCATATTTATCGAAAAAGATTTAGTCTTCAAGTTCCATTTTATAATGGTTAAAAATGATCATTTTTGTTTATTTTAAAGTTGAATTTTTTGTTTGCTAAAGAAAAGTATCGTATTATGCCCATCATGTGATATCGTTTATTGTTATTACTTTTCGAAAGAGATTTAATCAAGTCTCACTGCGTAATAGTGTGAGATTAAATAAATCATAGTATAAAGTACAAAATTATTATTTAGCAATTTTAAATATTTAATACTCATATTTTTACATCCATTTTTTTCGAATTTCAACTTTTCAGGTTCTATATCAAATAACGAATCATGGAGCTCACGTCGTGGTAATGTTCTTCATATCTGCTATCAGGTAGCTATAAAATTGTAATTATTTTATCGCATAAAAATTTCTTTACAGTTAACTACAGCTATGAACCAGAGGGGGGCAGAAATAATGCACATACATTTAAACTTGTCACTTTATGTAGTAAAAATTCCGTAAATTTTGTAACCCTTTTCTGTACGCATATAGAATCTGCTTAGTTTTAGTCGTCAAAGGAAACGAAAAAAGTTTTGAAATTTTTATCACATACAATGGTACAGATTTAATATTTGTAGGGGCTGGGATAAAAGCCAACAATTCTAAAAGATAGAGTAGTAGAATCAGTTACCATACCAAATTTTCAATAGATGTTGAATTCTGCAATTATCATCTGTGATGGATAAATGTACAAATTTATACAATAAATATGTATACATATCGAATTCTTCAGCAAAAAACTCTGTGATTACGAACAAATGTATAATAATTATGTACATACGAATATGCATACTAGCATATAATAGAAAAGATTTAAATCAATTCATTTTGAATTAATTTTTAATTTTGATGTACTTATTCAGAAAAGTTAAAAACTAAGCCTTCATAATTAATAGATCCTTCACTTGAAATTTAATTTTCAAGGTTTTCCTTCACACAAATATGAAGTATTTTTCAAATGCACTAATCAAGGTAATCTTGCTGTACCTCATAGGCAATTCTAGACACAAAATAATTTTTAATGTTTCGTCTTTCTTAATATACGAAAGCGTCATTCACAAAGTCATTGAAGGTTACTTGAAAATTCCAATTTTATCTTAAATATTTTGATGCAGACTTCTCGGATGTGCGTGGTAACTCTTGAGCTATCTTCCAAAGGTCCGGCTGAGGATGATCAAATGTTTCTATGTAGTTATTTTTTGCCTTTTTCTGGGAATTCGCCCGAACATTTTTCAATTCCATTGCCGATGCCAGCCGCAAACTTAGGTGTGTTGAAAAGCTTGAGTTCGAATCCCATTTATTAAAAATTTTACTTTCAGTTTAGAGATTAATCATTTCTTGTGGAATGTATGAATATTTAAGTATAGAATAGGCTGCTAGATCTTTTTAACTTTTCAGAAATTATTCTGAAATTTTGTCTCTTAGAAAATATAAACTCATACTGTACTGATAGTAATCAAGATATGTTTGCCTCTACAAAAAGTTTTTCACATATGTATGTACATATTTTTAAAATTTTTCTTATGCATATTTGATGGGTAAAATTGGCAGGTTACATAATCCAGCAGTATCTTCATAAAGTATGACATTTGCACAGTTTTTTCTAGATCGCATTTTTATGTTTACATAGGAGTATGTAAGATGTCGGGAAAAATTGTCATTGCTATGGATAGTACAATTAGCTTTTTTAGTGCTGGATCTGGAGCAGGTATCTATGCACGTATGCATTTATTTTAGATTATATTGTACGCCTATTCCTGAAATACATCATTGTACATTTTTATTGGGCCTGCATACATGCAGATTATGGTGTCATGAACTTAATTCAATTCTATATGCGATGTATTTTACATACTAAGCTTGGATTTTGTTATTTTGGATTTTCTAGATAGAGTTCACCTGGTTCATTTGCATAAACATATTTAAAAACTTTTCTCCACCTCCTTTCCTTGTTTTTGTGCTTAGTTGAAAAAAATGTCATCTTTTCTAGGGAAGTTTACTTTTTGAGTTAGATACTAAGAGGCAGCAGATAGTGAAGATAAGAGAGACAACGTAATATTACAGACTGAAGTAGACAGTTATACTTCAGCATAAAATTGTTCTAGAAAACTGTTCTGTAACTGCATATTGAAAAAATGCCAGTATAGATATAGTGATATTTTAGCGATGACGATTATGTTTATGAACAAGTTTTTCCATTACCTAGTTCCTGGGCAATTTGAGCATCTGCTTGAGATTAACCTGCAAGGAGCTCTTGAAGCCTGTGGAGTGATCGGAAGTGCGATAAGGTAAAATATAACGCATGTATATGCATATGCATTTGCAAGCGAAATAACTAAGGACCGTATTATTTAAATACAACTGTGTATGGATAAATGCATTTTTATGTGCATACCTAGGCACACATCAAACGTATGTACGTAAATAAAAAGTTTTACTTTCGGGTACTTTGCGCAATCCCCCAATAAAATAAGAATTATTTTAAAGATGCTGATGCATACATGTATATCAACAAGTACGATAGTCGACTTTAACATTCATGCAAATTGTTTAATTGGATTTTGAATATGAAGAATCTCTTATGAAATTTTAATCTAAAATATATGTATATATATAGGCTTGAACTTTTTAAAGCACAGACAGTGCAAAATGATAGACAAAAATACTATTTGTATAAACTGGTGTATAAAAGTACCCGCTGGAATTGAATGCCTAGATGTTTATACTGATAAAACTATGTTGTATTCGATTATAACGCATATGTATTTTATTCGGTTAAAGTTTGGATTTCTTTCTTTCAAGTTACAACATTTGAAATGTAAAAATAGGGTAATAAATTGTAAACGCTTCTGTTTCTGATATTAATTATTTGCAGTTTTGTGTCGGTGCGTGGTCCTTTTTTAGCTGTTGCCACAGATTCCGTACTTCTCGTTTCAGTATTAGCTGAAGGAAAATCAGGTGGATTTATGAATGCATGTGTATATTCCCTTTTGTATACATTTATATCTATCATGTAGTAAATATTAATTTTTTATTTATCAGAATCTTTATTTATGCATATATGTCTTGGTATGTAGGCATCAATTTTTATGCATGCATGTATCTGCTTTAACATGTGCACATATACATGTATATACTCATTGAACTATCATAGGAAATCCTTGAAATGACTTATTTTTTGGCTTTTATCAAGCTGAAAGAAAGGCTAGCCAATCAGAATATGCGAAGAAAAAAGATGCAATATTTGGGACAAAACAAGGATCCCATAGAAGAGAAATTTCTAAACAGAAGTCTATTGGAGGTAAGTACTTTCTTTTCCCTCTTCAACTAATTAGCTTTTTTCTACTACTAAATTTGATGATAATTTTTCCTGGAAACTTCAAAAAAGTATTTTTTGGTAAGGTAGCTTGTATTTCCTTTTGTATCTCTTAAATCGATGTAAAACAATCCGATTTTTTGGACTTTTTTTCATTTTTTTTCTCTTATATCATCTACGCATATTCTCAATTCTTCGAACTTATTGATGATAGAAAGCAGTGACCCACAATTGTTTGAAAGTGCCAACCCATAGCTCGAATAAAGCCTTTCAAGTTTTTCATTTTTTGAAATATATGGAGGGCATAACTTTTGATTCTGTCAACTAAGATTCTGTCCAGTTCAATGTTTTTGATTTTTAAGAACTTGAACTGTACACATTGGCCCTAGCAGCGCTGAATTAGCTCAATTCGGGCCAGAATTCATATAGATGAGTTGGTACTTGATGAGTGTGAACATACTATAGTACAAGGATGAATGCATTTTTATCCTTTTTTACATTTTTGGCTATCAATTTTGTACATGTTTTTGAAAAAATTGGGCAATATTAATTAAGGCCCGGGTATAACAAAAAACCCAACTAGGGGTCCCATTGCATTAAATTTTGCATGCGACCAGTATTTAATAATGATTCCCATCCAGTTCTGATTTAATTATTGTGGCTTTTCGTAATCTATTTAATAATTAACTCATCTAAATACATCAGAGAGGTTTTACTCTCTATGTATAAAATTTTTGGGGGATCGGCTATTTTTATTCTTTGTAGGGTTTACTGTATTGTAACAGTAAACTTTGGATATAGCAAATCTGACAGGACCTCCAAATTTATTTGTTTTATTCGTAATTCGTTAGAAATGAAAATTTGTTGAGGTGAATTTGTTATATTTGAAGTTTAGTGCATGCGTTTCATTTTTCAAAAGATTCATTTTACTATGCGATGTAAGACGTTTTATGTTATATGTATATTTGCATTTTCTAAAGTTTAAACTTGTGTAAAAATTCCTATCGTATTGATTATACATACCATTCATTAAAGTAAAAAATCGAGAATAACAGAGGTGATAATAAATTGTCCAAAATAATAAAATTTCTCAAGTATTTTATGGCCGTTTTCATTGCAGTCGGAATGACGATTTTGGAAGAATCCGATGAGCTTTCATCTTTCATATCCAGTATACCAAGAGGAAAAGTAATTGATGGAGATGATATGGCTGCCTGTTATTTTGAGGTATGTCGTTTTAATCATAAATAACAACCTAAGTGAAACCTCTCAAGTCGGACACTTCATTTTCAAATGCTCGAATGTCCAATATAAAGATCTACAACTAATTCGAATGGAAAGTCGTCGTCTTGTCAGCTGTCCAGCCTGCTAAGGTGTCCGGAGGTACAAGATGTCCAACTTAAAAGGTTTCACTTTATATGAAATTAACATTGGTGGCTAAAAGGAAATAGTAATAAATATTTCAATACGAAATTGTTATTACACAAGTAAATGGCATAATTTAACAAATTTTTTATTGAATGGATTCTTTACAGTGTAACAATATTTTTATTGAGTAATACTAATTAATTTTAATAAAGTAATTGTATTTATTTTCTGAGTAAATGATTAATTCTCCATGATTCATTTAAAGGTTTAATATTTATATAGAAATGAGGGAAGTTGGTTGATAATTCATATTAACTTTCTATAGATATTTGTGGGTTTTTATTTACAAAAATATTATAATTAATGGCAATGTTTTATCTCAATCAATACTATCTTTAATATATATATTTATATGTGTGTGATTTTTGATATGGTTGAAAGATTTATCCTATCTCGCCCCAAAATAACTTAAATTTGATATCTGTGTACACAAAAATATACATATATATGTATGTAATGAATACGCTTTTCATTAATTTTCACTTGCAGCAATCAAATGAAATAGCCAATTGCGTCCAGGTTCGGCTTAA
Organism: Vaucheria bursata; assembly: GCA_032358265.1. Lineage (NCBI taxonomy): Eukaryota > Xanthophyceae > Vaucheriales > Vaucheriaceae > Vaucheria > Vaucheria bursata. Next base: position 35,622 of record JAULBW010016559.1, on the reverse strand, counting down.
TTTTCGGATCTAATCAATTTCAGGCAATTTTTGATTTTTTATATATTAGGGAAATTTGAGTACGGAGACCACGGTAGCTCTTACGAGCACCTGCTTATCACTTCTGGAAGATGATTTTGATGCAAAATCAGCATTAAGCTCAAATACAGCTCAACAGGAAGAGGTTTGTTATGTGCTAGTTTTTGTACAGATGTTGTAACTTTAGTGAAAGTGTAGTGTAAGCCACCAAATTTTTTTGATATTTTTATCTTTCATAGAATTCTTTCAAATGTAACTTTTTTCAACAAAAATGAACTTATTAAGAGCTACAATGTTACCCAGGTAACTTTTTGGTCTTTTTATGCTATGTTCAAAATTATCGTTTTTTTCTTAGCGACGCTAATATAACTTTTAGCCTCTATTTATGAATATTTGCTACATCCGAAATTCGTTATGCCTGAAAATTTGGAGCTAATCGTGGATATAATATAATCTTTTTGTTTATTTTATATATGTGATAATTCGTTATTAGGAAATTTGATCTATCCGAAGTTTAGTTGCACATTCTAGTGAGATTTAACTCCTGTTAAAATTTCTTTATTAAAGTAAGGGCTCCATACCAGCAAAATATTGCATCAAAAGATGTACTTGAAAAGCTATTTATACTAGAAATAAAATTAACTTTTTTGGTGAAAAGAGAGAGAGTTCAAATAACTATTCATGTTTGTATTTGTAAAATTACATATTGTAGGTAGAAAGTTGATATTTGATGCTAGTGCTTGTTTAATCGGTTAGTTCACTCTATGGCTGTACAGCATATGGCAAAGTTTTGATCACAGATTTGGATTTATATGACCTGATTTAACTCGATTTGAGTTTTATTTGAACTGATTTGACTCGACTTGATTTAAGTTTACTTGAACTGACTTGACTCGATTTGACATAATATTTTTCTAAACAGAATAGGGAAGCTGGAGGGATTTGGGTTGATCCGTGGTTGGGACCATTGCATATGCCTATTACATCAAATTCATCAATAACCGGCTCAGCTAGTATTGGTATGGATTTACTTTTATGTATAAATATGTACGCATGCACTATGGTTACATAGATTTGATAAAGTTGAAAAGAGCCTAACGCAAAAATTCGTGCAATTTATTTTCTAGTTATTTCAAAATATTTTTTAAATTTTCCTTCTAATTTGAAAATATAATTGAATAGCTTGTATTTGTGCATGGAAAATATTTTGCCTTGTATGCATACTTAGACATTTTTTTATGACTATACAAAGGTGTATACGTTTGCACTCATACATGAACGAAATATGCATACATACATGCATACAGGTGTTTGCCAAGCTCTAATGATTAGAAGGTGCAACATACGGGAAACCATAATCTCTCTGCAAATGCTTGACAGCGAGAGTGAAGATAAAAAGGATCACTGCACTCTACTAGTTGGTACTACATGCAATGCCTACATTTATGATCTACAAGGAAAAGGCGGGAAAATTAATAGCAAAACTTGTGAGGTAAAGGGTTATGTCAAGCGATATTCACGAAAAAAATTATTATTTGGAATATATAGTAAATTTTTTTTAAATGTATGATTAAAGCTTGAGATTTATTTTATACCCAAAATATATGCATGAATTTTATGGAAGAGCATACGTTTCATAGATCTTGGTTCAAATATGATATTATTCTACAAATTCTTTTTACTTTAGTAAAGAGTTAAAATAAATTAATATAGAGATTTTACTACAAAAATTTGTTTTTTCTTCAAAAATTGTTTCAATTTCAATTGTTCTATTTGAGCAGAAATTTTTCTATATTTCGAAATATCAAAGTTTTTTGCTACACATGAAAGGTCACTGTAATGAAAATGTTGAACAGAATAAACTCTTCCAATGTATTTGCCATTGCAGTAAACTCTATATACAACAAATTTGTCGGTACCGCACAATTAGTTTGTAATATACAAAAATCTAAGCTGAACTTGGACACAAAATAAATCTTTCCTTTATTTGCTACATTCAAAAATTCGTTAAAAACGGATTTTTTGTTTCTGAAGTGTATTATATTTCCCTTGCTCTTCTATCAGCAACATAATTATATATGAAATAACTTGTAGCGATGACTTTTTTGTATTTTCACGATTGCAGTGGAATAATTTGTAGTTTTTTAATCATTTTCCTACTTGCAGAATCTAAAAATTGGTTCTTACTTATTGAAATTTTCTCGAATGCTCAGGAAGGCAAATGATGCCTATTGTTTTTATTTAGAAAGTGATTGCCACAAAAGCTCCATTCAGAAAATGTGTCTTCGATAGCACTTGTCGGTTTTTACATCAAAACAAGCTCATAGACAAAAATAATAGCAAATTCTGTAAAAAATTCAACAAATGTATTTTTCTGTTAGTGGGATTTGATTCCTCGCAGAGTGTATAACAGTATAGGATTTTCCTTCAGTGTAAACTGCTCTACTGTCGGATGACTAAACTATAAACAATATTTTAAAAATTTCTGTGTAGAAAATTTATAAACATTTCCAATGCAGTAAGATTTGTGTAATTTTTGTAACACATATATAAACAAGTACTAAAAATAGCTTTTATTTTGATATAGTTGAATTAGATTTTATTGACTTATCAATTGCATGCATTGATAGACATAGTGCAGGAAAAATAAACCTGGAATTATTGTTCTGTTTGCGTTTTTTTCTTGAATTTCAAATTTTTCTTTATGAAATAAACTAATTCTAATAACATTATCTGTACTAAGTTTACTCTCCCACCACCATTTGTCCTGCTATTTATCAGACAGAAAAATACTGAAAATTAACTGATTGTTTTATATTATGGCATATTTTTAGTTTTATTTTTCTTTACATCGACACATTTTATATGGTTCATAGTATTTAAATTCGGTGTGGCAAATTTTTATAGGTTCAAACTCAGCAGTTATTATTTTTGGAGAGCAAGAATTTTATTATATGCATACGGCTAGTTCTGTATGTTTATAATCGTTCTATAAGTCAGTGACCTTTGATTTTCGACCAAGACTGAAAGTAAGACACAAAAAAGATCATTGTTAGATTGAGTTTCATTTTAAGATATTAAAGTGTTTTTTAATGTTAATTTAATTTTTTAAATATTTCTATCCAATTTTTTCATGGTTAGCTTTTGTACTGTGTTGTTAGTACGACTAGTTCTGAGCGCACTGGAAAATAGAGATATAACGAACCTATCACAACCACTGAACCAATTCATTATTTATCTGAAATTCATTATGTATGAAAATATGAAGCCTAAATTTTGACTCAAAAATAATTTTTTAGTTATCAATCATAAGTGAAAATTCGTTCGAAGCGAATTTGTTAAATGCTAAGTTTATTGTTTACAGCTAGTTCTGAAGTATTTGATTGCATCATATAGTGAAATAACCCTGGTGTATAGGTTATGGCCCGCAGCAAAATTACGTTTTCAGGGGGTATACTTCTCTCCATCACCGCTTCTATGCACTATATTTTTGCTTTGACTGCCGCTGGGCTTGAAATTTGGACCCTGTGCTGTACGTCCTCCAGGTAAATTGGTATAATATCCCATTAAAGTATGCAATTTGAATTTGAACACACAGTGTATACTTAGCTGGTAGGTGAGCAAATCTTGGTGATGGAACATTATTGAATTGCAGAATTGATGTGTTTTTTGCAAATGCCATCTTTAACTGAGTTTTTGAAAATGATGGTTGCACGCCGATACTGAAAGATTACTGTAGTATGTGGTGAAATATTAAAGAAAAGTTTCTTCAATTCGAAAAAATATGGTGCATTTCATGCACTTTTTTCGTTCTAAAGAATTTAATTTTTTCAATTTGTAAAAATTATCGAAAAAATTTAGATTTAAATTTGTATTTTTGTTGTTTAAACTAACAAATAATAAATCAGTGAGTAGTAGAATAATAATAAAAAATAGAAGAAAGGGAGAATTGAGAATGTTTCTCACTAAATCTTAGTCAAAAATTTTGTTTAAAAATATTTTGTAAGTTTAGAATAGTAGAAATGGCTCGAAATAAATGCATATTTCAATAAAACGTTGGAACAGGCTATATTTTTTATTTTTATTTAAGTCAAGGTAGCTAAATTTGGATGAAGTCGAATTAAGGTGTAAGAATAGAAGAATATGATTTTTCCTGTTCAAACAGCTATGAGGAAGAATAAAGATTGCTTTAGTTTGTTTAGCGCTTAGTGAATATTTTTCAGAGAGAAATCGCGCGTGGATGTTTTTTCTGATGATGAGATTATGGATGGAGCTGAACTATCAAGCAGATATAGAAGTTTTTTGAACGACAAGGAGTCTTGCTTACTGAGCTTGAAGGTAACACGCAGCGATATTGCCTTTGCTGTGCAATGGCGTTTATATATTATCTATTGATTTAAAGCATCTGTAATTTTTTGAATGACCTAAAAAATTTCATTTTTTTCAACTATTTAAAGTTTCTTTGGGCATACAGCCAACTACAATTTTAAGAAATCTATATGGACTTCTAGAGTAATTCTTTACTTAAGACATCTTAAGATGGAACGATAAGACTTCTTCGTTTATTCATTATAGTTGAAAATTTGTTGAAGTGAATTTGTTGTATCTGAAGTTTACTACAATTATTCAAACTTGAGCTTTTCACGCCGACATATCAACACTAAGTATTCATTACTAATTCTAACTTTAACCCTAACCTTACACCTGCTTCCACAAAATTTCCAATTTGTAAGCCATAGGCTTCACATTTCCATTGAGTTTAGCAGATTAAACTGTTTACTATTATTTCCTATTGTAATGCAGGTTACATACTAGTAAAATTGAAATTTGGATAATGTTAATTTGCAAGCATATTGTAGTTATGTAAATATTTTTTTCAAGTTAATCGTACTTATGGGAAACTATTTAAGCTCTAATTTTTACCAGGACTTAGAAGTTGGAGGCATAATTTCTTCGTCGCCGCCTTGCTTTCTATTCGGAATGGTAAGAGTTATCACAGTTATATGTTTAGTCTGTATGTATTCTGTCATGCAAATGAAATCACGTATTCATGAAGACGATGATACAGCTCAGAGACAGAATTTTTAGAGGGTATTAAGGATTAAAGTATTTATTCGAAACTTCAACCTGAGTATTATTTTATTAACATTTGGATTTACATCATGATGAAAATGGAAAAAAAGTACGACTATTGAAAATTTGAAATTAGATTGAACTTTACATGCATTTAATTTTTATGTATTGAAAAAAGCGTAACTAAAAAGTTTGTATAGGTTTCGAATTTTTAATGATGGCAATGCATTGTTCTGTGACTGCATATTCAATGATGGTTAGTATACTAGATTGTATCCTCGGCTTTAATTTGAATTGAAATAGAGTAAGCTTTAGATATAACAGTTTTTGGGGACCATTAACTTCACTCATTATATTCGAAAATATGAAGGTGCACTTGGACACAAAAGCTTTTTTCATTTATTTGTTATAAGTGATAATTTGTTAATAGCAAATTCGTTATATCTGAATTTTATTTTATAGCATATTTTGTCATGGTTAAATATGAGCTAATTACCTGTCGGTCTCAAAAAAGTATATGTAGCTATATATATTTTTTTAATTACTTTAATGCAGAAAAACAGCCTAGTAATATTACCGGGGCAACGAAATGAGCATTTCAATTTGTACACTGCAAGCCAGGCGCGGGTTCGATTCCGACTCAAGGAATATTATGATGAGAAAAACCAAACAGGGACGAATGCCCAAATTTTTAATATTTGGAGGTATTCACGACTTTTCTTTTTTATTCTTACATTTAGTTAGTTTAGCATCCTTATTTTCATGAAATTTTTTTTACATGTACCAAATTTTGTCATTTGGATTATCTCAAGAAGGCAGCTTTTATTCTTCAAGATGGAATTACTTTATTCTAGCAAGTTATCCTATCATTTTGTTGAATAATATCGATATGATCATTCAATATAGAGCACTCAAATTCTGGGTGGAATGAGCCAGTTAGGGGGTGGATTGTAAATTTACATAATTTGAAATTCGACAGTTATTGTGAATTTTTGCGATTGTAATGAGTTGCAAGTTGAAGTTTTATGGACTTCATATCTAAAGAATGAAGGTTTGCAAATGAAACACTTCTGGTGTAGAGTAAGGCATTTGGCCTAAATAGCTTTGTTAGGATATATTAGTTTAGGCATTTGTCGTAAATAGCCTAGTTTAGATAAATTGCTTTCAAGATGCTGCGAGCATCTTTGAGGTAAATGTGCACGCTATGTAGTTGATAAATATTTACGACTAATAGATCGTTTAACTTTGAAAATGACAAATGCACTTCCCAAGTAATGCTAGAAAAATTTTGAAAGCGGGAGAATAAGTTACGAGGTTTCTATGTTTCGATTGATGAATCATGATTTCCTCTCTCCTTTATTTAAAAAAATATTTAGCTTGCACGAGGCTTATCCTAAAAGATTTTTCAGGTTTTTTCGAAAGAGTGAAAAATATCATTCTTAAAAAATACTGAACATTCTGGTTCGCTATCTTTGGCACTCATTTTTTAGCACTTTTACCCATTAATTATCAGTAAAGTAAGCTTGATAATATATGATTATAGAGCATTTTTCTAGCTTCAAATGTAATGATTCTTATTTTAGGGAACAGTTTTGCAATTATTCGGCGGAAAGCAAACAAAAACTGCCTCCAGCAGGGCTTAAATTAGGCTTCGAACCCACGCTTGCTCTTTATTTTAGGCTTCAAACTGCCGTTGCAGAATTCATTCAAGGTACTGAGTCTGAGGTAATAATCATCTTTGTTTCAATTTTTAAAATTTTTTAAATGAGCTAATAATAACAAAATATAATGCCTAGTTTGATGTTTCATGGCAAAATGAATAATTTCAGCTATTTTCTGGTTGCTGACTAATAAATGCTCTGGTTAAAATAATCCTTAGTTCTTGTTTTCATTATATCTCAGAAAAATACAGCTAAAAAACTGTGCAATGTGCAGCAAGATCGACTGACAATATAGCAATTTAAGACAAACATAGAAATGCTCATTTGTAGTGGCAAGTCATCTTCTACGGTTCACAGTTCTCTGTACCTATGTTTGCTTATGCTTGAGAATCATCCAATGAGGATACACGAGAATTCAGGATTTTTTACTTCCTAGTATTTTGCTTACCTGGTTCAAATGATGATTTCTTACTTCTTACCATATAATTGATACTATTGCAAATGTGCAGCAGTGGGGGAGGGATAGTTTAAAGGACTTTAATTTTTCCAAGAACTAAGGATTCAAACTGATAGTCGGTAATAAAATTGACCAACCTATGTTGTATATTTTTTGGCCTTTTCCGATGCAAGTGTATAAAATTAAATTCATTATTTTTATTTTTCTTGAAAAAAATTATTTCAAAAGTGAAATTCTGGGTAATTTTAGTTGAATTTTATTTTGGTTTGTATTCATTGTAATAGGAATTCAAAGTATTTGTTTTCATGGCTATTTTTAGAAAGGAGAGGCTGAGAGAATCAGAGAGAAGAAAGAATCTTGGCAACAACTCATGCTTTTTATTCAAATGGCAAAGGTGCAAATATATTCGATTTAATATTTTGTTGATATATATGCTGTAAATGCTGGATATAAAAAGAAATATTTCTATATATTTTTTATGCATCTAAATATATTGAAAATAAATTATATATATGTTATATCTTCATTTTTCATTCTTTCCATATAAATAATCAAAATTTCATTTTGATTTGCCTTATCGAGAATAGCTATAAATGAATCTTCAAGTTTTCCAAATTCTGGTTGTTTTCTCTTAGAAATATCAATAGACGTATATTTATCTATATGCATAATTTCTTTGTATTTCAGGAGGTACAAATAAATACCTAAAAAGTACGTTCAATGCATAAAATATGTACATATTCATGTAAATTAGGTTAATTTCATGGTTGAGTTGTATTTTTGTTTGAATATATATATATATATATGTACTAAATTTTTTAATACATTTTCATCAGGCTCTTTACGGAATGATTTCTCGCGAATCCGAAAGGTCATGGCGTGCCATGAAAAGTGCAAAATCAGAGGTAAATTTTTTTTACATATTTATCATGTTTGGGCCTTTACCATTTCGCACTTAATTATATTGATATTTTTAAAAAAATTTAGGCATTTGTTGCAATTGATAGCAACATGATGATATTAAAATTTGGGCTTCAATAGCTATTTATCTTGCATAAAATATCCACAACATGTATTCAAGTTTTGGGTGGTATTTTCGAAAAAATGCATTATTTTTGCATCAAGTGCATGCTTACTTCTTGCATGTTTTTCGCACACAATATTTGAATGTTATCTATATTTTCAAGTTGAACCACCAGATCTTTTGACAAACATTATTCAGAAAAAGATGGATAGCCAATTGAAATGCGCGCTTTTGAAAATATTGTTCAAAGAATAATTGTTTAAAATTTTTCCTTTTTTGACAAATATGTTGATGGTTTTGGCAGTTTCAGCTAAATTGAGAATCGACAAAACTGATTGTCATTTTATTATTTATCTTGAGTTATTTCTAAATTTCATTTAGATATGTGCGCTGGCAACATTGAATACGTATTGTACTATTTCTATGCGAAAAGGCGATTGTGCATCTCTAATTGCAGGTAAATTCATACATACTGACACATTCGTATTCATATATATATAAATTCAATTCATTCGCATTAATGTCTAGATTAGCTCTTCAGCCTTCACTTCATTCAAGTCTCCTTATAAAATGTTACTGTTTGCGTTGTGATTAATTTGATAATCAGAGATTGAACATATCTGCCAGTGACATGGGCCGATGAAAATGAAATTAGTATTATCGTTCTTTTTCTTCATTTTAAACTACACTTAACTGCAAGAACTGTTTTTAAATTATTCTAACACTAAAAAAAGTCAAATTTTCAGGGAAACAGATAAACACAGTGACAACAATATTGTAGGATACAAGCTGCTGAAACTAGAATTAATTTTTTGTACTCTATACTAAAAAACTGTAAACTGTTCAAGTCATAGCCAGAGATATTAATACATACGTGATTATATTTTGGTGATTATAGTCGCTTTTACCCGATTACGATGAGTCAGATAGTTTGCCGAATTGCACGAAAGTTTATGGAACATGGAATTATTAATAAAATATTTATCCAATGACATCTTTTGGATTCATTTCTTTCGATGAAGCCCCCTCTAAGTGGCCTAATTTTTAATGATATTTCCATGTTTCGTGAATTATTTATGAAGAATGGCAGGATTTGATCAATTATAGTAATGAAGATATAATCGTATTTAGTCTTTTTGAGTTGTGGAATGTCACATTATGATCCTTTTTGCTATTTTGATGACATCCGAGCATCATCGTATGTACATGCATAAAGTGGTTTGCTAATTATTAGCAAATTTGCTTGTATTTCTTATTTTACCAATGTTCTTTCAATTGTACTATATATTAAAATACTGGCCTGCTATTTATAAGTATCAGCAAGTGACTTTTTGGTTAAAAAATCTTTGCTTATTTTTTTATCTTTTTTATTGGTCACTATTTGCATCGCCATATATTCGATTGAAGTTGTGCAGTATACTTTGGATATAACGAATAAACTAAAAAGTTATATGAAACCAAGTTCATCTTCAGATTTTCGAATGTAACAAATTGATTTGATGGTCTTGACAGATTGGTTACATCCAAAGTTTACTGTTTTTGCATGATAGGGCTTCATCTAAGCGCTTGCGAATTCTCGAATTCGGTGTACAATTCTGAAGGGACTGTACATCAATTTGGTCAAGCATGCAGTTGGTTTTTACTTAGCAACACCCCAGTGGTTTCAGCGTGTCAAATGCTGATGGACACAGCGGAAAAACGTAAAAATCGGAGAGTCACTATAGTTGAAGGTTTCAATTCACTATATATATATGATTATTACAGATAGACTGCAAATCTTTATGATATCAAAATATGTGTCCAGCTATTATCATATTTGACTTGTGAACTGTAGTTTTGCGCTCACATGGTTCATAATACTTTATGCAATTCAAAAGAATATTTATACGTATATTTTGCCGTGAAATTTTTTACTGTATATTATTTGATCCGATTGATTTTTATTCGGTCTGTTGAGTAAACATGCAGTTTATAAGCATCCAAGTTGAATTAAAATTGTGATTAAACCTCAAATTATTAAATGCTCAATTCAATTGAATAAAATCTAATGTGCTCAGATTCATGACTTTGCCAATGTTCCAGAATAATAAGATTATTAAATACATTCAGGATTGAACTCATGTATTTTCTCAGGTTGAAACTTATTTAGTAGATTTGGGAACAAGTAGAGTTTTTATGGTATCTTGAATAAGTCCCGAATGGGATAAGTATGGTAAATAGCAAAATGTCAAAATAAATATTTCGCTCAATTACAGAACAGATTATCTTTGAATCGAGCCCATAAAAAAATTCTTTTGTTAAATGTAATTTGGTATATAGTATTGCAGGTATAATCCGCATGCTTATTTTTGATTATGCAAATATAATTTTGTGTCGGAGACCTTTCTTGAAAGCAATTATTAAGAAGTTTGTATTCAATTTCTAAAGGATTTCCTTTGAAAGTTAAAGAATTCCTTTAGTGATATATACGCACTTATGCTTTTAAAAATTTGTAACCGTATACGAGCTTTTTTTTAATGCCCGTTTTGTAAATATATATTCTATAATTCAATATCAGTGAAGGATGTACCTGAAAAGAAGGAGAACTATTCAAGGGGAGGCTGGTTTGGGTGGGGCACCCAATCAGATCTCACAAATTCAATCCAGAAACCAACAAAAAATCAGCAGCAACCTCCACCCGAAGAAGAAGATGTTTCGAATCTTGTGTAAGTTCAATATGCATATACATACGCACAAATGTATACTTTTTTCAAATGCTTTTGTCCCTTGTGTATCTCAGCACCTCATTAAGTTGGACAAGCACTTGGCAATGAGTATCCGACTTAGGAGGTTTCACTTTTCATACATACATCCAGACATAAATTAATAATTTTTTTTTATCAGCGAAGAATTGCAATCCGCAATGCTAAGCCAGTACTTAGAGCTCGTATTACTCGGTTCATCGTTGAATCCATCACATGTTCGCCCCCCTTTAAGAGATTCGACTGATCAATCAGATCGTTTTGAAAAGCTTCTTGGTTTGCTGGTAGATACTCTAGGACATGTGGACCCTTCAAGCTTAATTCGGTTTGTTATTCGGGCCAGTAAGATACCTTGGCAATCCTGTTCAAGCGCTAGAACGGCCGCTCTATTGGCCCTCCGAGGAATTCAAGGCAAACCAGTAATTACAATACTCATATATACAAAGCTGTAATAAAAGACTTTTGGCTGAATAAATTTTTCAATATCAAATAGTTTAATGTAAATCAGGCAATACCTAGGAAACTGAATTTGCTTCACAATGGACAAATATAAACTTAATGCCTTTCCGCTAATAATGAGTCTATTTTTACTAAAAAGTTAAATTTCAGAATAATTTCTGAAAGGTTCAAAAAAATTTGAAAAGTTAAGTAGCATATTCTACACATTTGCCCAAGCATCAACTTTAACTGGATCTTCAAACTTTAATGAAAAGTCAATATTTTATATTTATGTACTTATGTAAATTGTAATTATTCACTATTGTAAGCCCGAGATAACCGTCATTATAGATTGATATTGTATTTTTTATCTATAACTTAGTTTTTACATTTTGCCATGAATTTCAATTTTCAATCTTTCTCATTATACGTTTTTTGAATTTAATAGGATCAGATGAAAGCATTGGGTTAGCAAAAATTATACTATCTGGGTATGAGTTCGACCAATCGGAATCGCCAGTATTATTGCATGTGAAACCGAATCTCATTGAAATAGCCTGTGTTGCGCATCCAGCCCTTCTTATTCAACAAACTGGGTAAAAACTATTTTTTCTTTCGAGAATCTTTGCTTAAAATAATTCTGTAAATTTAAAAATGCCTAATTTAATTAGCTCTCATAAACAGGCTATGCATGAAACGATAAATGAACTAGCACATTGAAAAGCCATAAGCGAATATTCTGACAAAAAAATATTTAAAAACAAACCCTTCAAAAGTACAAAAAAATTCAGCTGTATTCTTAAAAGTTAATTTTTTTGCATTTTTAACTGATTATGGAATGTTTCCCATGTAATTTTTTGGTGCTTGTATTCAAAATTTTATCCAACTTGATTGGTAAATAGGGTATGATGCACATTCGGTTTACTTCTATCTAATAATGAAACTATTTTCCCAATATACATATATATATATATATCCGAAATCATTCCAATTTTATGGTAGAGATGTAAACGCTCAAATACGAATGGGTGTTTTGGCCCAATCGGCTATCGAATCGGGGGCAATTAGGGCCCTAATTGAAGCACTAGTACAATTAAGTACTCCATTAAGTTCAGCGCACACTGATATTCTAACTGGTATGTTTCAAATTTTATTGACTATAATCCTGACATTTTTCAGTTGCAATCAATAGTCATATTCATGTATGCATCCATTACAATAATACATAACTTTTTGTTGTTTTTAAAGGAATACGTTATAATTTTTTAATACTTTCAGTGAGGTAGATATGGAATTTCATTACGAAAAACTATGCATAATTTAACTTCTAAAGAAAATATAATTCTCTATTTGAAGGCATGCAAAATTTTTTTACTAGTTGTGTTCATGTACGAAATTTTAATCGATATTTTTTATATTCTTTCTTCTAAAATTGTCGATGCATAATATATTTTTAGATAATATATATGCATTTTTTTGTAATTTTTCCTCATTGAACTATGAATCTATCCATGCTATTCGTGGTTTAAACGACACACACCGACCTCTGTCAACCAGTTAGTTTCACCTTTCTTAGTTTCTACATAATTCTGAATGTAAAGTATTGTTTTCTAATTGAAGAAAAATAAGAGGCAGGGTACATTTAAATATAAATTCTGTACTTGGTCAAATTAAGCAATATTTTCTAATGAAACAAGGTTAGTTTGATAAAGTATATCGATACCAAATTGTAAATAAACTTTTATTTTTTTTCTCTTTTAATCGTTTTTATTTTTGCAGCAACCAACATGCAGCAATTATTGCCCTCCGTGGTTGTACCAGTACTGGATCCAATACAAATATTGTTTGCGACTAGAGGAACTGGTTCTGAAATTGCCAGCAGACTAGTAGATAAACTTGGTTTGAAATCAACGTAAGTTTTCGTGAACATATAGCTGACGTGCTTATTTGAATTTCATGTTTTCTTTCGTCAATTCTTGGAGCAATTTTTTAAAGCTCATATTTTAGTTGGACTTCAATAGAACTTGAAAAGATGCATTAGTAACATGTTGTGTGGAATTTTTTACTGTCCACTTTATAAATAGTATCTCAAAATTAAATATTGATATAGATAACAGAATTATTTTTTCTGATTGTTTAATTCTACATTTACATACTATACATACATAACCTTTTCTGCAGTTTTTATGCTTGCTTATTACTAAATCTACAGATATATTTTATTTATACATTTAAAAAAAATCATTTAATACATAGCACATGGTGTGTCCCTGAAAATAATCTGATTTTATCATGTAATGGACAGTTTTCCAATAGTGACCTTTCGCAAAATGAAATTTGTATATTTTAATACCAATTCATACATTCGAGTATAAATGCATATGCATGCATGCCATAAGTTATCGTGAATCCAAATTTATTGTATATTCTGTGGTTTTTTTCCTCGTCTAGGTATCCTAATTCAACAGCAGGATTGTTGTCGAAATCGGATAGAAAATATGGTAACATATACGAAATGTATTTGCATGCAAGATGTTCGCTAGATCAAAGTAGACAATTCAATAGCAATTCATCTTATGCCTCTTTTAAGCTAATTGGGCCATGGAAGGAATACTTTGAAAGGTCAGTTTTGCTATTTTTTTAACCATTATGAACGTTAGTTATCAATAACTGGCAAATATAAACTGACAAAAGAAACTTTAAATTTAAAATATAAACGATCGACTTCACCTTAGCTGCACTTCAGCTATTTGTGTGCTATATAGACAATTAATGCTAAACGCTCTTTCCGAAACAAAAAGTTTCAGGATGACTTTTCAATCTGGTTTGTTTGATTTTAATCATTTTCCCTCTTTCTTAATATATAAATTTTGCAAGTTTTTTCGCCCACATATGTTTATGTACGCGTAAGCATTGGTCCAATTTTGTTTTAATTTAGTTATTGATTTTAATAATAAATTGATACTTGCATACTTTAGTCAAATATGGGACATTGGTGCCTCAAGTTCTACTTACTTTAAAATATAAAGACTTATTAGCAAATTCTTTCTTTTAATCAGAATTGTACGATTAAGACTTTTTTGTTGAAAAAATCAAAAATTTAACTGGATGTCAAAGTCCTTTTTTTCGTTTTCACCCTATCAGGCAAATGTACTCTAAAAAATCTCAAGAGTTACAGCTGCTCTGTTTGAAAGGCCATGTACCAAAAGGACTATCTTGCATTAGGATTGCTTAAAAGCATATATGTTCTATTCGAAATATTTTATATATGAATTTAAATTTTATTTACAGTAACGACAAGCTTGAAAGTGCTCTTGAAGAGGAACTAGGAAGAATCTACTTGAGCAATTTAAGCAACGCTTCTGCAACCGACATTGAAAATATGTCATCATTGAATACTTCTGATTTTGATACACTTCCGCTTTGGATGAAGCGGTTCTGTATGCTGCTTTGCGACGAGAGTAGCAATTTAGATAGCTCTCTAAAAGCAGCCACCCAACTTTTGATGCTTCCTGGGTCAGCACTCAGTGCAATTTCTCCTTTAATTAAATATCAGGTATTTTATCGATTAAATCAATTTTAAATTATATTTAGAAAGGGAATTATTTTGCTTGTCACAATATCTGAGTGAAGCGGAATATTTCTTGGCTCATCGAATCGTATAATAAAATTTGATGGTCCCGACAGGTTTGTTGTATCAGATGCTTACAGTTCTTGAATAGCTGAACTTTTTGCAATCACTATTTTTTATATTTATAGTAAACATCATTACCATAGATTTCTTTATATTAAATCCATAATGACAGTTATGATATTCATTGATCTGCAAAAATTGCCTCAAATTTGTCCCCCTGATCAATTTTGTTATGCAGCCTAAAATTTGACTTTTTCCTTTTTTAAAGCAATTAGAAGATATATGAAAAATAGTTAAATAATTCATAAAAGCTAATTCTTTTGAGATGAAATTATTCAAATTGTTCTTTATAATATTGGTCAGATATCACGCATTTCGTAATTTTTTACTTTGACACTGTATAACTTATGATTAATTCAGGATATGGATTCTTCTGGTACAACTCATTCTTCAGTTCAGTTCGTACAGAAAGTTATTACTGCAGTTCACCTTGGATTAGGTGAAAATCCTGACGCTGGGATACATTACATACGATCTTGCCTAGAAGGCCAAAAAAAAGAAACATTTTTTCAGGAACAGTGTGATTTTCTAGTAGACTTTATGCAATTTTCGTGTAAACTCGATGCTACGCGTTGGCGTAAATGTATTGGTGAGCTTTTTCATTACAGTTGTTTACTCTGAATATAATGCATTTCATTCAAATAATTAAACATAAAACTTTTCGGATGCTACATCCAGAGAACAAGTTTCAGCGAAAATTTGAAACTGACCTATGCAATGATTTTGTTGATTTCAGCCATATTTTTCAAGTTAATAACTTTAATATTATTTCTTTGTATTATACTGATAAAAAAGTTAACAAAATTTCAAATAATTTAATTAAACAGCAGTTTAAGAAAAATTCTTTTTTAATGGCTTATGTTTAAAGGTGCAACATTTCAGTAGATTGCATGGTTTAAGATTTGTCTTGCTGGTAGCCACCATTGATAATATTTTTTTTTAAAGCTGAATATTTAAGGAAATATTTGAGAAAAAAATATGCCAAGTTTAATCAGCAAAATAGCTTCAAGACTTTTAAAGTGGCTGCTATATTTACTTCAAAAATTTATTCATTCTGCTGGAGTGTTTGTTAGGGTACTCAAAGACATGCCTGCTGTACTAAAATTGGTGTCTTTTTTTTGTTCTATTTCCACTTGAACTGAATTTATATGCCTCTTTATTTTTTTGTATCCTAGAATGTTTAGACAGCTTTGGCGAAGAGTCAAGTTCAGTTAAGACAGCAGTCATGGAGTATACTGCCCTGGTTTTGCCGCATTCCACCTATCTACAATCGATCCCGAAAAATGTCAGCTTGCTACAGTTTATGGCAAGTTTGGACACGAGTTTAGCAATACTATGCAATGAATAAAAGACCAAATAACGTTTTTATTTGTGATTTTTTCATGATTTTTTGCAATGTAATTTCTCGATATTTCTTTACACTTTTTTATAAGTGGCAGTTTTCGTTAATACCTTTTTTTATCTTAAATCGTCGCATTCCGAACACATTACGTAGTTGAAAATTAATGATGAAAAGATTAGTGGCTTAGATATTTTTATGCATTTTTTTAATGATTTCGTTGCCCAAATTAATTTTTCAGCAAGCTATTTTCCTTATTGGGTTTCATGGCTTACAGAGTACCGTTTACATATTTTTCGTGACTTTTCATTTCAAAATTATTTTATAGCACCTTTTTGAATTTTCTATTTTACTTTAAATTTAATCAACACTAAAACTATAAAATTACATATATTTTTATGTACAAATTAGTTAATTTATTATCTATAAAATGTGCATCATGTATGAACATAAGCAGATACTGAAAAAAACTGCTATTAATTCTATCAGAAAATTATATTCTTGCTTATTCAAATCCACAGATACAAAATGTATGCATGTGTGCTGGGATTACATATAATCAATATCCTCTCCAATGCTGTACGAAGTTTTCTGCAAATTTAATTTTAAAGCCTTGTTTCGTTCATGCTGCTTTGAAACTTCTAAATCGCCAGGTCCAGCCTGAAAATTTTAATATTTATACATGCATAGAATTTGTGCAATAAAAAGGAATATTTCACTGAATGAATTTATTTTCACCGCCATCTAAAAAACAGATAGTCGTGACAATCAGTAACTACTCTATTTTATTTGTAAATTAAAATTTCTATCTACCATAAAATAGTAAATATCTATTAGATATTTTAAATACATGTTGTCTAATATGTAAATCATATTTCTATGTATTTTTTTTACCTCTTTTGATTCCCGTTGATTTCGCATGAAATCGGTTTCCCAAATAGTAGGATGATCGCCAAACTACAGAGAATAAAAAATAATCATAAATATCTCCTAAAAATAAATTTCCAGCAGAAATCTTCAAAGACTGTTGATAAAATAGTCGAACAATGTGTTTCTTCATGCATTCATTAAAATTTTTTTAACTTTCGTTCACCTTGAAAGTTATGCAAAATATGCAGTACTGAGTAATATAGACTCATTGTACAGTTTATTATAAGTTCAATTTTTGAAATTTTAATACTGGCCAAAAACCCTTATAAAAAATACATATTATTAATTTTTAAACCATAAAAATTGAAGAGGCAGCTTTCACACAGAAATTGTATTAAAATAAATGAATTTATATTCGAATTACCTCAAAATGAGATCGCCTTAAGTCGTCTTTAACCTCTTTTGCCAAACTTGCTCTTCCAATTTTTCTAACCTACATTTAAAAGAACCAGTTGAGGTTAATTAACATAAGTCATTTTTCAGGATATATATAGATTAACAAAATAGCAATATACTATACCAGCTCAAGTACTCCATATTTAAAATATATTATGAATACTATTATTTTGAAGAATATCACTGATATCAGAAAAAAACAAAATATGAACATTTTTCTTCGATACATAAATTTCAATTTTTTTATTTTTTTTCGAAATTTTATTTAACCTATTGATTTCACAATTCTAAAAATTTTATCATACAACAGCTCTTTTCTTAGACGATGCATTAAGCATACTTTTTTTATTTTATATATTTTACATCATCTCTGGTAACAAATAGTAACAAATTTGAGCTAGTAACACATTAATAGTATATGAGTTGCATGTGTATATAAAAGTGTTAATTTTGAAGACGTAAATTCCATAGCAATCTTTTGCACAAACAGAAATTAATTTAGACTTCCACATTCACAAAAAATTATTAGTAGGGGACTTATAATACAGAAAAAATAATTTCAAAGTTTCAAACAAAAATGTTCTTTCAATGAACCTTTTTTATTTATAAATAGTTAAATGCTTTGAAATGTTTCGTTCTTCTAGCTTATGAAAGGTTAAAAATACCTCCTCAATATTATACTGAAATCCTCTCTTTGTATCCGATATGTATTCAGGAACCTATATAAAATAATGATGAATAATATAAACACATGCAAAAATTTTAGTTGAAGACATGGTATAAGAATCTAAGAATAAAAATTTCAAATATTTTCAGTAAAAAATTACTGGAAAGTAGAAAAAATAATATATATACATATATATATATATATATATATATGATTTATAAACAAATGTACGTGCATACATCGTTGCCGAAGTACAAGTGTGTTTTCATTAGAGCAGCTTTCATTTTCAAGTTTCTGGTTTTATTCTTCATCTGGTCTTCAGGATCTATATTGCTAATGCTCATACTTTCTTGTGCTGAAGTAGTATATGATGGTAGGGCATCACCTAGAAAATCAAACGTTTACTAGTGCTTTAGGAAATTTACCTATGAAAAATGTACCTTATCGTTGATGCATTTTTAAAAATACCAATTTTCTACAACATAAACTTTAATCAATAATTTCATTGTACAATCTTTATTGTAACTTAGTCGCAATATATGCATAATTGATTGACTGGAATTATGAACATTATCCTTATTTTTAAAGTGATACTGTAAAAAATATGATTTTCCTATCAATGAGTTATGCTTCTATACATAAAGTTATAAAGTTTGAAAATTAAAATTTGTTTAAAAAATGTTTACTTCTAACCACAAATATTTATTTGGCTTTACAACATGTTCTACTATTGGCACAGTCATTAATCAATGCTACTTGAAGCCGACCAATAAGAATGACCAAATGTCAATGAAAAAATGGTTTTTCCATGATAAATCAATTCTGAACAGCTGAACAGCCCAATCAGAATGATATATTTTTATAAAATATAGGCAAAATTTTTTTATTTTGAAATGCGTATAATTCAACATTGCACTGTTTTCGTAGATTTCTTAATTTTTCCACTGTAGGCTATATTGTTTATTAGTGCCATGATTATTTGCTAACAATACAATAAGCAGCTTTAAAATTGTTCTTTTGTAATAAAATAAATGTTTTGAATATTTTTAGCCATTCTTATTGATTGGTGCTGGTGGCACCAAAAACCACCAGGGTAACCGGTGGCACAGTTATAGAAGAAACGATAAAAATACATGGCTAAAGTTTTCTCACCGAAATGTAAATTACTCTGTGATAACATTGCCTTTAAATTAGTATTAAGAACTCCACGGTATTGGCTGATATTTCCAGTAGGATCAATCATAGAGTTGACTCTTTCATAGGTTAATTTTTCCTGGCCTAAATCTAAATGAGTGCACGTTAGTTCCTGCTTCAAAAGACGATTCCGCTTTATATCGGCTGTAATATCGTGATTCATAGATGATTCTCGATAGTCCTACAATAAGATTGATGATGATCAAGGTGGGATATTGCGTGTTTTTGATAAGAAAAGAGTTATGTTCGCTTACTCTTTCAGGGCTTATATTTTACTTTATAGTGATTTTTCTTAAAACTTCCATGCTATAAATAATGCAATGATTTTTATTCTCAAGCCATTTATAACAAATGTACAGACATCTATAAATCAAATGTTCAGACTATTAACCTAGAAGTAAATAAAATAATATACAGAGAACTATGGAATAGTTAGATTTTTAAAATATATATATATATATATATATATATCTAGATATTATTAAAATCACATAACTAATAAGAATATCCTTGTTCATTTAGACAAGACTGAAGCCTTGATTAAATATTATTAGAATAATATACTATTTGCTATATCAATAAGTTCATTGGATAATGGGTTAAATTATTTATAAAGCTTGCAAAGTATGTTTTAACCATAGTGCATACATATATATTTGCATAGATATCGTGAGATTACATCTTTCTCGGTTCGATAAACTGGTGGATCCAATCCAAATGATATGGATGTTTTTGTATTATTTACTTTTCTTTCGTGCAATGCCGCCTTTATTTCCTCCCTGTCAGAAACCTGAAAAGCGACGTATTCTGTTATATATGTGCATGGTCACTCATTAGATGTATTTTGTAAGCGATATAAAAGAACATCTATCTCAAAACTTTATGCTACTTAAATTCTCTTCATACGCTAATAAGCCTCCAAATAATTATATCAGCTACTGTACATGTAAACATATCAATATTGAGAAATTGTTCAAACACCTCGTGCCGTCGATTTGCAACGAATTCCGTTCCAGAGAATGTAGTAGTTTCAAATCTCTTGGATGGAACAGGTTGAGGTTGGTCTCTATGAGCAAGCATGAACTTTATTTGGTGTCTAGCTAGCATGTTTATGTATAATATATCAGCTTCTCTATCGTAAGCGTTAGTCAAAGTTTATAGATCAAATTTTTAAATAACGTAACGGTTTATTTGAGATGATATTACTAAAAGAGTCATCCTCAAACATTCATGCATTCTTCAGAAACAAGAGGTCTAATCAGAATAATTTCATTGCTGGCAATAAAATAGAGAGCTGCATAGGCCTGTCCTTGCAATGAAGAAAAACAGCAGATAATACTGATAGGCTGGCTGCAAAGAGTGCAATTGTATCTTGGAAGCCATTTCCATATCTCCTTTTTTTACCTCAGGTGTAGCAGTGGTATCAATGAAGTCAGCGCTGAAGTGACGAAAAAAAAGTTAGTATTCCTTTATGTCCAACAAGCAGAAATTAAATAAGTTTTCAAAATCAAAACAAATTTCTGATTTTTGATCATTCCTTCGGCCACTAGTTGTGGTACCTGTTTTAAAAGGGACTTGGTAAAATAAAACTAGACAATCTCCGTCTATAATTTTTTTTAATTTATTGCAACCACAAGTTTCAAAAAAGAAAAAAATCATCAATAATTACACATTATGTTAAAATTTTGCAATTGGATAATTTTTTTCTTTCCTGCATTTTAACAATTTTTTCAAAAATATGGATGTTTGCTCTTTTTATCTTCAACATGATATCACCACACTGTTAGGAATCCCTAACAGTTAATGTATATTTTAACATACTTAAGTATCCGTTCACTTTATTACAAACCAAGGAATGAATTGAACAATGAATTGTGTTTATAATAATGCATTGACCAATTCATTCCTGTCAACGCTTCTACAACATCTGCTCTGCTTCAACTTCTGGCATCGTTTTGTTATAGTTTCGCGGCACAAATATTATTAATTTTTAAGGAGCTTATTCTTTCCAGTCTTGTTGTGCAATCTTGATACACACAAATTCCAGCATGGTAAGCATTCTAATCAAAACCTTAACAGCTTGAAACACTAAAGAACTTAAATCACATTGTCAGCATTCAATGACAGAAAACAATACTGCAAAGAACTAGTAACATATTATATCACCTGCACTTATGTCAAGCATAAGATTGTGCTTCCTGCTAGAGTTACTCACAACTTCTATTATTCATGAACTCAATCCTAAATATACAGAAACTTAGGATGGTAATTACGAATATGCTTAAGCTTACTCATCAAAGGCAAAAAAATATATGGAAACTAAATTGAGTTGGAATACAAGTTAATATCCAGACCATCTGTGACAAAAAAAATTTATGATTTACATGCAGTTTACTCTAAATTACCAAATTTGAATGAGTAGTAAAGTATTGAAGATGCCTTATAATGATTTTGGATTCAATAGAAAAATGCCATTACAAATAAAGATTCAAACTCTAATGAAATATACATTTCAATATAGAAGACAGATAAAGGATTGACTGAAATTGAGATTAATTTGACATAAAAATGCTAAAAATTATGCTTCATGGTAGGAAATTAGGTGGTACAGTTTTTTGAAATATTTGTAAGTACTACAGTATACGTAACTACAAGCTAACAATGTGGCAAATATGTATAGTACATGCATATATATTTTTTAACAACAGAATGTATGGTTGCATGACCAATTTTTACAAATTCATCAGGTAATTCAGCAGTTTTTTGTTTCAGATGTTTTCAATTAAGATTTTATTTTTGACATTTTTATTTGAAATATTAAATTGAAAATTTGAAAATAATTTTAAAGCAAAAAGCAATTTCAAATTATCTTAGATATTAAAGGCTAAAAAAATTGCAAGTTGAAACAATCTAAATATCGCATACTTTCATAAATTTGAAAGAAAATTTTAAAGGCATAGCCAGCTCTTAATTGAATGCAAATATATTTATATATATTTATACATGATAAGCACTCAAATTATCTTGACTATGTCTATTATTCTAGATAGCCTTAAAGCACATTAGAAAAAGTAACAAGGTAATCTTGTTCAAAAAAAATTTTGGGAGATTCCTATCTGGCATGAAAAAAATGCTGCACACAAATTTTGTAAAAATGAAGCTCAATAAAAAATATACTGTCATTGAATATTAATTAAATATGGTTTAGTTTTAATTTGTTGAAAATGGTAACTTTCATGGAGGATTTTGAAAAGTTATTACAGTGCAGAAACAGACTTTTGTCACTTTTCACCTCAAAATAAGTTTATTTTCGGCAGAAAGCTAAATTAACAAATATTTTAAAATGATTCACATCCTATATAAGTAGTGTGAGCCAACTTTTGATATGATAAATTTGTTTTTAACAAAGTTTAGTAAACAATGATTGAAACTAAAATAATTATGATCTAAGTCCAACCGAATATTTGGTGTCAACTTATTTCAAAGTCTCCACAGAATAATTATATCTAAATTTTGCTGAATTTATGAAATTAGATTAGTTTAAGTTTGTATTATTGGTAGATTGATATTGCCTAGCATGAGCATGAATAATGTAAAGAAAAGTGTCATGACACACAACAAAACAGGCGAAAAATGTAAGAGAGTAACAGCTCAGATATATATTATATCTTGATCTGTGTTGTGAGAAGTGATTATGCTTTTTCAACACAACATTAGCAATTTGAGAACTATTGTGTGACTAGACAATTTTGAGAATGTGACTAAACATGAACAAAGAATGCTCTCAAAAGGAATATTTGCAGCTATAAGTAAAAAAGAAATTTGCTCATGATAAAAGTTAACTCCTGACAAAAAGTGACATGTTTACTTTTGGCATTTAAGATATTGTGTTTGTTGAATTAGTACTGCAATATCTTAATTAACAAGCAATGTGATGAAAAATAGAAATTGACAAATAAAAAGCCATAGGAAATAATATTACATTTAAGGAAAACAGTTCCTTAATTTGTGCATATTTAGAAGTATGCCTTTGTTTAATATTAAATTTTTGACATTTTCCCAAAAAATTTAAAAGTTTTATTCAGTACTAAAACTATGTATTTCAATTTAGCACTGTGACTATGCTATAAGATTTCTAATTGGATCGATTTGAGTCTCAGGAGTAATTTTATCTCTCCCAAAGTCATTGCAGTGCTTCTGAATGAGTTTTCAAAACAAAATTATTTCAACACGCTAAATATGAACAATTATGCAGTTGGGCCTTAACTATGCAGCAAATAACACATGTTGCATGAAGACCATTAAGGACTATTTTTTGGCACATTAAAAAGTATCTTTCTTACATATCTGCTGGAATTACATAAAGACCAAACTGAATTACTGTAAACTATTTACAAAATTAAATTCTTGCTGTTTATAGTAAGCAAAACTGTAGCAGCAAGACAAAGAAAACTGACAGTGCAGCATTATATTATTGCTAATAATTTAAACTTATTTTACCTTTCAAAAATTTTTCTAATGCAAGACCTTTCAAGAAAATTATTTTAAAGTGAAAAATCAAAGTATTTTTTCCAAATCTTTTTTTTTGCTCTTTCATTTTGTCAAATTTCATTGATCTGTTTGTTAATTTCTTTGTTTGGTGTCCTAATCAATACTTTATGCCCATTTTCTAATCTATAGCAGACACCAAGTATAATTAATTTTTTCAAGTAAATTTTCACTTATAGCAAGTGAATGTAGATTCTTATTCTGTCCAAGTTTAGTGTCAGCTACTTGTATACAGAATTTATTTGGTGGTCTTCACAAATTCACTATTACTAAGATTTATTATAAATATTTTTGCCATTTTTTGGAGCAGCATTGGAACACAGTAATTTCATACTGCATCAGTGACTTATTAAAGGAGAGTTTTGGCACTTCTTACAATATTTCAGAAACAATGATAAACATCACTTCTGACTCAGCTTATAAGCACATCTTCTAAATACTGAATAACATTGATATATATATATATATATATATATATATATATATATGTATATTGTCAGATAATGATCTGTTTATTAAAAGTGTAGAATAGGTCTCTAAATTAAACTAAACCTTTCAGAAATTGTTTCAAAATAAAACTTTCCAACAAAAATGAGCTCAGAATGAGCTGAAAAATCATTAATGTGATACATCTATTTTTAACTGCTTTGGTGTTTGGTGGCTTATTTCACGTATCAACTATTTTACCATTTCAAACTTATTTTTTTGATTCTGAGTACTGCGAATAGTTTGATATTGCACCTATTTGCCTGGAAGATAGTTGTAGTGCATACTGGCTTTACGTTCAGCAGTAATTCGTTTACCCTTGAAAAAAATACTGTTCTTTCTCTTTATAGTAAATTCGGTCATCTTAGATATTTTCCATTGACACCGCATTTTTTCTACAGTTACTTTTTCTGTGCACCTCCAGAAATATTAGAATTTAAGGACACTGAATTAGTAAATAGTAATAAAGTAAATTCAGCAATAAAATCAAGGAAGTAGATACGAAAAGACAACCATCATTCAGAATACCATGGTCCATAATGTTTAAAATATGGCATGCAGCTAAGTTCAAATCAGAAATAAAGTAAATGAGACAACTGATCAATAGACTATAATTTAATGCAGGCATAAATTCTTTGTTTGAAACTCAAATACAGAATAATTTTGTAAGACTTTTGAGAGTCTTTCAATTGATTTTGACATACTTTCAATTAGTGTACTGTTTCGAAAAAAAAGTAAATATGCTTTGTTTGGTTCTTTGCAGTAAATAAAATTATCTTGAATCTACTACATAGCAGTTTGCAACTATATGCCTTGCAATAGCAAAAACAAGCCAGAGGTATTATAGGAGCTTGAGTTCTTATGAGTCAGCCTTGTAAATTTCAAGCATTACGCTAAGTTCTGTGATCTTAAAAGAAAAGTTTTGATAATTTTATTATCTGCAATTACTCTTTATCTTGAAAGAGGAATGGTCATAAATCTTTAGTTTAAATATGCTGGATGAAGCATTCAGCTGTTCGATATTCCAACAAATTATTCATAGTAAAATCCACAAGTATTTTTCTTTATTAACAAGATGAAAGCATATGACATCACTCAATCAATACATAAATTTATTAGAGCACTATATCAGTTAGAATTTACAACCATTTTTAAGCACATCGGTGTGCACATTAATACAATCATTCATCCATACAGTTTAATGATTCATAAAGAATCTTACAATAAACATTTCTCTTAAAACTTTCAATGTATTCATTTACACGGGGAAACACAAAATTTTTACTTAATTGTTTTGTCATATATTAAAACCCTCACAAAATCCCTCTCTTTTCACATGCGTTTTCCCCTAACTCACGTCATAATTCTTCTAATTTTCAACTGTCATTCATCGTACACACAATTCGACTTGAAAAATAAGCAGTTTAATGAGCTAGTGAGAAACTAGGCCGGAATATTGCCCCACTTAGCGTACTTGTCACCCCCAGCGGCTCGGCGAGCTCCTGAAAAAAATTACAAATTTTCAAAAACATTTAATCTCTTGGGAAGAATGAACACATAAATAAGTATATCCATTTATAGATCATAAGAAATGCATTATCGAGTTAAATAAAATCAATAGTACGCGGAAAATAAATATACGTAGAAAATTTATCCCTCTGTGAAGGCAATGATTCCTATACAGTACACAATCGATTGTAGTGTAGCACCTGATTAGTCACATGGAAATCTGAATGAATAATATGATTTTAAATTAATACTTTGAGTTCAGTCGAATGCTATCCATTCTGAGAGATTCGATTGAGTAATGATTTCAACATGATTAGATTTACACTCAAAGAATATATATGTATTGGCACCTGGACTACCCTTTGATGCAGCATTGTATATATAAGATGGGGGAGGACTGTGGGTTCTAGGAGCATAAGATTGATAGTTGTTTAGCCTTGTCCGAGTCCTACGTTTGTCTCGAATGGCTTCCGCTATGCGATTACCAAGATCTTCAAGTGGCTTTTTATCCTAATAAATACGCATATGCACACATATATTTATATGTTCATTAAATTGTGAAGATTCTGGAATAATGCAGTACTGGCTCATGCTTTTAAAGGGACTACAAAATTACTGCATGATATCTCAGATGTTTAAATCACCCAATAATATTGTTCTATATGATTGTTTTATTCGGTGTATGATCTTTGAAATTGTTCTTTTTCCTTAAAAATTCGACACAAATCATTTTGATAAAGTAATACTTGACAATATTTAAGAAATCAATTGTGAAAATGCCAGAATTACTTTTCAGTATATTTTTCAGGTATAAATGTTATGATTTTGTTTCACCCATTAGAAATTATTCTGAAAAAGTAACTTTTTAGCAAAAATGAATTCAGAGTGTGTTTTTGCCCTTCCATATCCCTAAGAAATCATTTATCATTAGTGACATATTAATCCTTAAAATCTCCTTTTTAACATACCTTTTAAACATTTACCATTTCAAGAATTTTCATTGGTTTATCATCAAAGCTTCATCAAAAGCATAGCTTATAATTATGTATACAATATTAATCGATATAACTCGATAACCAAGATAATCATCCAAAATAAATTTACAGTAAAGTTACTTCGAATATAAAAAATCTGTCGGAATTAGTAAATTGAACTGAAATATCTGGAAATCTGAAGCTCATTAAACTCAAAATAGTACTTTCATGTACTCGTTTTATACGAACATTCGTTGTATCCAAACATGACTGTTGCAAAAAGGACAGATTTATGCAATTTAAAACTAGCTGGGTATACATCAAGGGAAGAAGGTTTTTTCCACTAAAATACACAAAAACAAAGTCCACGAAATACAAAATTTTTAGTATTTTAAGTTGAATTTTTTTGTAATTTTCAGTATTAGTGGATTTTAGAGTCAAATATTGAGCACCTGATATGCAAACTTAGCAATGACGCTAGGTCCGTAGTCCATTTGCTCCTCCATAGTGAAATGCCACAGATATCCGTAATCCTTGTAAAACTTTCTGGTCAGGGGTGAAAGTGTATGATTATGCTTTATTTCAATTCTCTTCTTTATCATTGCTCCTTTGGGGTTATATATGCGATCGTCTCGACTGCGATAGAGAAGCAGCAAGTCGGGCAGTTCGAAGATAAAATATGTGGTTTTCCAAGCCTTAGATGAAGAAAAAGGAATGTTAGAAAAGATCAATGTATACAATATACATATATACAGTTAATATTTCATAAACTGATATTGTTGTTAGCATTACTTGATCGAATATATCAGATTAGAGATATCAATTTGCACTAACAAACGGAGTCAGTGGAGTGATAAAACCATCACAAAATAGAATATATCATTTAGCATGCTAACAATAAATGGAATACCAACTTTTTATGTAGATTAGACCTCTTCCGAACAATGAAAAAATTTGAAAATAAATGCAGGACTGATTGATTCGATTCGTCAGACAAGCAATGAAGATTTGAAAAAAGTCGTAACAAGCAGAGCAGCAATAAAAGTCATAAACAGCTGCGGACATTGGGGCTAATCTACATTATTTATGCTTGATACTTTGCCATACATACATGCAGAAATTTAAATATGCCAATTTGTACTTCCATCAATTCTCCATTAATTTTTTTCCTTATTAACATTGTTCATATTAAAATAAATTCAATCAAATGCATAGTCACAGGAACGCCTGTCATTTGAGTTGGATATGGCATTCACCAAATTTATCACATAGTCAGTAGTTCATATTGATGCAGACTAGTATAGTCTACATTCCAGCATACTAGACTAGCATTGAATTTTAGTATACTCGAGCGACCTTTAACTTTGTCTGTACTCCCTATTCTTTGTTCTTTTTCTATTTCTGTTCTTCTGTCATCAGCTATTCGAGACAATATTCTTTCTGCAGAGAAATCTGCATGGAAACTGACCTTACCATGATATTATAGTTCGAGCAATCTATATCAAAAACGTACAAACTGAGGTAGTCGACTAGAATTTAGATAGCACTGTGCATAATATCCATGGCACATTTGATGCTATCACCAGAAAAATATATAGATATGTATGAACAGTAATTTTCTATACTTCTACAAGAGAACTTATGAAAGTGGTACAGCAAAATAAAAATGGACCGAATCTGGCCCAATTGGTATCTGCTGGCCAGTCTAATTTTCTGATTTAAACTTTAAATGCAAAATTTTCAGAAAGTACCTGACAAGCTAATAGGCATTTAAAAAAATATTTATTTTACTTGCAGCATAGTTGATTAAAAAAGGCGTTGGCAACTTAAAAACCAGTCTCTGCCAATAACATTATTTCGCTAAAATTTTGTCTAACTTAAGGTAGCACGCTATTAAATTTTACCTTGACGATGAGAGTTCTTTTGCTTATACGAGCCAGACATTCTCCATCTGGCTTATCCGTAGAAGGACCAGTTTGAGCTATTGCTCGACTGCATATATTAAAATTTTAAAAAAATTCAAAAGATCGAATTAGCAATGATAAATAGTTGAAATGAAAATTGAAGTAGTGACAGCTTGTTAGATGAAAACATCATTGAGAATAGTGACTCGAGAAGAAGGAAATGCTCGAATAAATTTGTGCTTGAACGAATGATAATCGATTAGTTCTAAAGAACTACATACATGCATACCTGTCAACTACTCTCTCATTAGCCCTCTCTTCTTCTTCCTAAAAAAATAAAAAAATAAATGAGATTTTTGACAGTAAGAGTTGGATATAAAGAATTTAGTTGAAAAAATTTCCACTTAAATAAGCCGCATTGTGCCAAGTTCAGCTTCGTATTTTCGGAGATATTGCATGTTCGATATAGCGAACTAATCCAGAGACCCTGGGAGATTCATAATACCTGAAGTTACTGCATTTAATTCCCAATAAAAATCAATTCTTTCAGTAGAAAGGATGTGTAAAGATCCTATTCGTCGAAGCAAGAGGGCATAAAAAGTATTCTTACCCTCTGTAAACGAAGAGCTAGCTGGAAATCTGTTTCTTCCTGGTCTTTTCTCGATGGATTTGGACTACCCGAGTCACTCGCGCCACCTTCATCATCAGACCATGCTGCCTAATAAGCAAATTCAAAAGAAATATAGAAGCTTAGCTGCCGGAACGAAAGTTTTACCATCATTCCTTTAATACTACAGCATGGTGTTATATTCGAATTTTTCCTTAAAAACAATTTTCATACATTAAGAAAAATTAAGATACCTCAAGATATAAAACTACCGTAAGCTTGAGAATAGTATGAAATATGTAGACCATAATGAAAAATGACTATAACTTCTCCCAAACATTATCCAATGTGGCTGTATTCAAATACAATATCTCGTGAGTGAGACATCAATAATACATATTTAGTCAAATGTACTCAAATATTACCTTCATAATTTGTAGTGCAAAGGGTAATTCAATTAGATTTGTTGGATATACTGATGAGCTTCAAAAAAAGTGCAATTCAATGCACTTCAAAGATAGCACCAATGAGTTATATTTTGGGGAAGCTGGTAATTCAAAAGTATTTTCATAACTAAAGCCTAGATGCTGAAGTTTTTTAGGGATTTAGCTGCCTACTTTGACCCCTGGACATGCCCATAAAAGGGGGGGCAGGGGGGGATATTGTGGGCTTGAAAACATTTTAGTTACCTCATCTTCAGAGGCAGGAGACTTGTTCCCACCTGTCCGGGCCACCTGATCACCCCATATATCCGCGTCAGTAAGATCCCCCCACCCACTTTCTGGTGCCTTGGTAGCCTAAAAAATAGTGCAATTATGCATAACGTATAATTGCACCAGCAATTTTACAAAAAAGCGATATTCTTCAGATAATATATTAATGTAGATCATATGTAACTGCTAGATAAATGTAAAATTAAAAAATCTGCTATAGTTTAAAACCACGCAGAGAGTTTACATTTGACGTGGTGCATATACAGCAAAGTCAATTAAGAAAAATTGACAGATAAAAAATTAAAATTAAGATATATTTTTGTAAAACTCAAAAAAGTTGGTGCAATGTAATTTCTGTAATATAGAAGTATGTTAAACTTTGAGCTGACAAGAAATAAAGAATTTTGAATTTGATGACTTGCTCCTCTTAGATGTGCATGTCCATTTAATAGGTAATATCACTTAATTTTAACTGAATCTTCCTCTCTTGCATTAGTGAAATACCTTCCTATACTCCAATACTGTAACAGATTATGAGCCTACTACGCTTCCTCTGTGGGAAAGTTACTTATGCCACGAGCAGGGTGCTGAGCAGTGACAAAAACGACATGACCGCTTCAGTACTTGTTACTTAAAAATTATGATAGATGCTATTGAAGCGTGTAGTTTAAGCTTACAAGAAATATCCATGATGTTATTACCTGGTTGCCAGGAACCATGGTGTTATGACTTGGCTCGCTGAAGGGGTCCCATGTTCCAGCGTCTCGCCCCATTACAATTTGACCACCCTGGCCATTTATAATAAAAAAACATTAAAATTTAATAAGGAACTGCAATAACAACTACTAAGTAATTTCATAATAATACATCATTTTCTATATCTTCGAGGTAAATCAAGTAATAAGGTATATCTATTACAATGCACCTGCACTGGTTGCTGTAAATTAGGTCCCGAATTCCCCCCAAATGGGTTCCACATTTGTCCCTCAGGAGGACCAACTGGCATAGATCGATACTGCATCGTCGACTGGCCAGGATCCTGGTAACCATGATTCATTTCAGGGGGGGTTCTATAATTCATCGGGCCAGAATTGGGGGGTGCGGTGGTATACATTTGAGCATTTGAAGCCTGGACTTGGCCTGAAAACTGGGGGGGTTGATATATGGAGGGGGCCTGAGAAGGGCCCAGAATAGGCATATTCCCATTCATATTTAAAGCCTGAGGCGGGGCATAAGAGGGGTGGAAACTCTGTTGTGCATTAAAATTGGGTGGTTGGTGAGACTGTTCAAACGGGTTTGTGTGATACAAGTTGCCAATACCGTTAGGGATCATACCATTCGAAAAGGGGGGTGCGTTCATTGGCATTCCGACCTGTGTATTTAAAAATTAAGTTTATTTTAGAGTATTAAAATACGTCTGTCGAAAAGTTATGTGACAAGATATTGGTTTTCCATCAAAAGTTGTGAGAACTCGATTTATTTTTAGAAAAAAATAATTGATTTGGTGATATGCATATTTTTATATTCGATTAGAATGCCATGTTGCTATGCTCACATCAATATGATCAACTTTGGTTCAGAACCAATGATAATACCGTTTAAACTGTTCTACGATAAAGATTTAACCGGATATTTGGTAAAATTTTTTTTGAATTACTGTAGTATAGGCTAGTTTCAATCTGATTGGCCAAGTTATCCTTCAGACAATAACAGTAATAAATTCTCGGAAAATCGTGTCCACTGTGTTATTAAACTATATGCAGGGATGAAAATATGCACTTATTAACACCTTATGATATCCTCCAGAGAGAAAAAAAAGTGTTTTTTTTCAAACAACAGCTTTCTATATGCTCTCCAAAAGGCAATAATTCAGTATGTCATCGACATCGGTGCAAAATATGATATTTCGTAGATATATCTCAAGCCACATCAGAAGTATAAGCTTATAGAACTATTTTATTTGATAACTTTAATGTATAATATCTCTATGCTATATCTGGCTCTTTGCGCTCTACCAATAATCAATAATTACAATCTCAAAGAATAAAAGCACACAGAGAAGGGACAGAGGAGTACGATCAACTTTAAAATACGCAACATAAAACTTCAACTTAAGATTGCACCAGAAAAATATTCTAAGAAATTTATCTGTAGCTGCGCTTTAATACAGCCTACCAACTAGTCAGTATCAAAATAAAATAATATGTTATCGTATTAAATTCTTAGTGCAATCTTGAACAAACTATTTGCACCTTTGAAACAGAGAAATTATTCGATGCATCAATACATATTTTATGTTAATAATATCAATGGTGCAAAATTGAACGTACCGAAGGGCCACCCATTGTATTATATATTCCGTATTGTGGAATGCTTTGAACCATTACAGGGGGGTGCTGCATAGGCGGCATCATTGGAGTTAAATTATCAGATATCAGCGCTACAAAAATAATCAAGAGCAAAAAAGTTAGATTTACCATAGATAGAATTGCTGATGCATTCTTCTATTCATAAAAACTTTTTTGGGGCAAGATACAAATGATGTGAATAAGAATGAAGAGGTAAACAATAAGTTTCAAACTAATTCGATGAAAAATGCATGTCAACAACATAAGAGCACCTATGACATTATGGAGTGATATCAAATGTATCCTGAAGTACTAAGAACAGATGAGATTTCTCTATGCCATTCAACTGCTGACAAATACTCTGCACCGAAAGCCTGTAAAGTGAGGAGCACTACATGACTGTTATCACAATACAACACAAATGAACCCAGTACAGCAAGGTAAAAGTCAACAGGAGGTCTGGTCTGGACTATGTGAAGTCGGGTGCATTAAATAAAAGTAATTAATTGTTTTGATAATCTCTTCTTCATGAGGACGTCTTATGACCAACACAAGTGTCTATACACTTATAAAGTATGTAAAGAGAAAAAAACTATTCGTTCTTATAAAAATAGAAATTATCAATTTGAACCTGGAAACTCTGACTTGAATTTTGTTAATATTTTCAATAGTTTTTTATTTCTCAAAATAAACAAGCTGAGCTCTTGTCAAAAAATAAATTTTTTACAATTTCTATACATAGAATAGTCATGAAGTATAAAAGTAACATTGAAAATTACTCTAAAAATTTTAGAATCATTACATGAATTATTTCCAAACTCTACGTATAGCAAAAATTTGTAAACTTCCAGTTAATAAGTATAAAATGGAATTGGTAGAAACTAATGCGGAGTAACAGAAATCTAGCAAAAGATTAGTTTGGTTTGATTGTAAGTAAAATTATCTTACGTTTTGCAGGAATCCTGCTAAGTGGAACATTTGAATAGTTTGGTTGCTGCATAGCTGGTTCCTTTGATCCCATTTTTTTATCTGAGGGTTTTACAAAACCTTGACTAGCAAACGCATCTAACCCATCTAACCCCATGCCATCTCCGATTGGACGAGAAACAGGTGCTCTGGATACAAATGGTTACAACAAAATTGAAAAAAATTTTGTAAAAAATGAATCAATGAAGCATAGAAGGGCAACATGACATAAAATATGCTTTAGTCTATAAATATAATAACATCGAGATTTTGAAAAGTCTTTTAAAAATACGTTTTTTTGTAATTGAATGTGATAAAATTTATATCTTCTCTTATAAAAAAATAGACTTGAAGTACCAGATTACCATATGTAGAGATCATTTTTGTTTCTTAACATCCTCAAGAGTGGCTTTATACATGAAAATTTAAAAAAAAATATCATGGTATACTTATCGTTTTTTCATATTTCCGATGGAGCGATACCCATGAATTCACTATGGGTGAGATGCACTCTGAAATGCTTCTTTTCGTTTATGTAAGCAATATCACATATAAATCAATAAAGTCATGTTGTTAAAGACGTATTTTAATTGAAAAAAATAAGTTCTATACTACAAATCCTATACCAGTAATATGTACATCCCCTTGTATACTTTCATAGATAAATTTAATGGGTTCAGGTCTGTCATACCTGAATACACTGTAGCCATGGAGTTTTAACAGGTAAAGAGCTTATATTGAGTTATTAGTATAGTCTGTGACGTATCTTAGCATGATTATCCGCAGACATCAGATATGTATATTTTTGCGATTTCATTCTTTCGGGCCAAGAAACTAGTTCTACAACTATAGTAACGAGTATTAATGACAGCAAGACGCTTAATCGTACAGAAATATCATTTCAAAGTTGAAATAAATGAATTTCGAACAGATAAAAAAAATTTCAACCGAGAAAAATAGCATTTAGTGACGACGTAAGTGCATCATTCACAATATATTTTGAAAAACGGATCATATTTCAAATAATTACGTTTGGTAAGGTTGCGATGCGGTAAGTTGCTGTGCGCCAAATCCTTGAATTGGCTGTCCAAATGGATTATTATTACTCCAGCCACCTTGCTGCCCTCCCCCATACATCTACACCACGTCAATCTTTCAAAGAGCAAAAAAGCAAAAATCTATTGTAAAGCGTCTGAAAAATATATATTATTGCTAAGCAACAATTGCCTTATCAAGTTTAAGTTGTTATTGACTTTATTTCAGGTTTTTCCAAAGCGGTCGCAGTGTTCGGCTTCACGATTAGTTTTTCGCCGAGAATTACCAGACCAAAAACAAATATAAAATATCGGCTTCTGTCTTGAAATAAACGTGACAGTTGTAAAAATAGTACCACACAAATAGGCGCAAAATACTGTTCTGTAAATCAACTGTTTCTATTGTTTATAAATATTACAAAAAGAACAATTTCTAGATTAAGTAAGTTACAAATGGTGGGACACTGTGAGGTTCAATATACTACATGCTAATTTGATTGAAAAAAGAAAATATTACCGGTATATTGTTGACATGACTGGCATTCTGAGTCTCTCTACTGCAACATCAAAGTAGCTGGATACATTACTGGATTGGTGTTAGAATTGCTGCATCTGAGGCCAAATTATAACGGTCATTAGATGAAATCGGATAATTATCAACGACAAATTGTGGCTAGTACGAGAAGAAATTCCACTTCCAATCATGCTAGTAGATTCACAAAGCAATGTATCTTCCTTACCGTAGATATTACATATTATCTTGGTCTTTATCTTGTTTTGTTCTCATCTATTGTTTATGTTTTGGTCTTGATGTGTTTCATTAAGTTGTTAGGAAAACACAGACACAACAAATAACATAAAAACAGAAATAGTATTTGATATTAACCTACATGTGTTGCTG